>JAMKCH010031742.1:0-175917 GCA_023653785.1 Ophioderma brevispina | reverse complement strand
TGGAAGGACTTGCCAACCCCCCTTAATGGAGCCCAGCTTGGGTTTCAAGGTTATACAGGGGTCAACATTTTAAAATGTTCCGATTGTGTTGAAAAGCACACCATGATGTTTGCTTGGTTACAAAGATTCCAAAAAAGGTATAGTTTACACCATCTATGGCTTATAGTTTTGGAGTAGGGGGTGTTATTTTTTAAAAACTGTAAAAATAGTGAAAAAGTTAATTTTGGTGTGTGTACAGGGGTCAAAGGTTAACAATTGCTTTGATTCAAGTAATATGTGAGAACTAAACGTGCTCCTTTTGACACTAATTTTAAGAGTTTAACTTGGAATATTGAAATTGGGGAATTAAAATAAAGCAGCCGTTTTGAAACATCTCAAGACTGTTTTTTTGCAAACGAACACTTCAAATACGGTGGGAAAATAAAATCCCTTTGCTACTTCATTTCTTTCGATTAACACACTAGGAAATATCAATTCAAATGATAAAGAAAATATTTTTTAAAAGAAAAAGATTTCCTAATATTTTATTTAAATATATGCTGATTTATTGATCAAAACGGCGATTTCCTTAATGTATTAACATCACACAGTACTCCTAATGTTGGAGCAATATGTCCTGTAGCGTTTGTTTCATATTTTGGAACAGTAACTGACTGGGAACTCAGACTACAATTGAGCCAATCCTTCCGCAACCTCTCAGATGGCGTCTCATGACCTGATCAAATCGACCACCTGACTATCGCAAAATTTTAAGATAACATTTCTAACAATTTTCCACTTGACTTTTTCGTAAGTTGAAAAGGCATTGGAAATGTTTGTCAGACCATGCTTACAGGCTACAGACACTTGGAATGTATCTAGTATAGATTTCATTGTCTCATGCAATATGATAACGTCAATACTTTTCGATCTACGGCTAAAGTAAACCTAACCTTTTATAAATGAACCGCTCATCTTTTCTAAATCCTTAACTATCCTACGTAGACAAAATATTACCATATCTTATTATTACCATATCTTTAACAAGTAAATATTGAATTAGTTTAGCTAGTTAGTAGAAGTAATTCATAAGGAACGTTTGTGGAAGCATCCATTCCGGGCTGTAAAACCAGTCAGCCATCGTAAGCGGCAGGTGTACAAATCATACAAAGAATACATTCCACAGCACACCTAATACTGACAAGTTTATCATTTATTTGTACAAATTTGCTGATTGATTTTGAGCAAAAAAATGTGATTTATGGTATATACCGATCAAAATATAGTATGACCTTAGAATTAATCTAAACCTTGTGGTATAGCAGGGATATGAATGCCAAGGATACTCTCTCAAGTGGCCGGTACATAGACAATGTGATATGTGACGTCACGTTGGCAGACATCAATAGAACTGGTCTTCTTCTTCTTTGCGTATCCATAAGTCAGCTGGTAGAACTAGTCGGAGAGATATGGTCCAAGTTATGGCCTGTCCGTAAAGTTGAGTATATACACAATATTTGCTGAACGTGATAGATAAGGGTGTGTAGAAATAGAATCTGGGTGTTTTGAGAAATCCAAGATGGCGTTGTCATAGATGATAATTATCTATTCGACCCTATATTATCAAACTATGGAGTTAATAAATATACTATAGGATCCAATGAATAAGTGCATGGCACTTGTAACATTGAGTCATACTTCAAATTCTAAATGGAAGCTAAATCTAATAATTTTAAAATATACGCTATAAAAGCAAATACCTGCGATAAAAAATAATCATGAAGTACTTAGATTACGTTGTTAAACACAATAAATATATTTCTGAAACTTTTAAAGTTATAACATGACGTCAATCAATATGGCAGCCAAAAACGTGAATATCATCAAAAATTACTTGACAGAAATTTCTAAATGTTACTTTCAAGTATAAATTATTGTGTCAATGAAACAATTAGAAATGTACCTGTGATCATAACCAAGTAATACCAGGTAATATGCAATATACAGTATGTGAAAAAATGTAATTCCTATGGTATTTTGACAACTTTGCACCATATTAGTTTTATTTCGATTTTGTTATAGTAACTCTGATCATCAATGAAATACCTGTTGCATAATTATCATTAATATAAATCTCAAGTGAGATTTTGAAGTAGTATGAATTATTTATAGTTGTGGGTTTGCTACTTAGAACTCAAACCCCCTTCAAATTTGGAGTTTTTTCATGTTCTTAGCTTGTTGTGGCAATTTTAGAGGAAAGCATGAATACCTCATGAAATCCGAGTCTTATGTACACGCAATATCGCAAAATGACAATTCATCAGCCTAGTTACAACTATTGAGGGCGCTTCTTTATGCTTATACTGCTAGGTGGTTTAGAGCCCGGGTTTTTCAAACAACGCCAAATTATGAATGCGCAATTCAGTATTGTGCTGTTATCTTCAAGGCCAAGCCAAAGAGACCAGTCCCTGATCGGCTAATAAACAAACCGAGGCTTGTAAATAGATGTCATAATTTGCGACTACAATGTGGGTTGTAGGTGTTTTTAAAGCCACGAATTAATTAAGTAGGTAGGGCGACCACGAACGTAGTGAGAAACAGACAAAAGAGGTTGGTTTCTTACACCATGTTCTATTCATCAACTATATGCGAAATAACCATGTATTTTTAGGAGTATATGCTGCACTTCTTTGTGTTATTTTTCATATGAGCCACCTTAAAGCAATAACAGCACATTTTTTTTAAGTGAGCCCCCAATTTTCCGGATATTTGTAGATTTTTACACTGTTGCAATGGTAATTGACTAGCAAACAATACCTGTGAATGGTAGAGCTCAAAACTATCTGTGTGTCGCAATAGAAGGAATTTTGTAATTAGAATAATTAATATTGGAGATCTCCGATAATAATTCAACGGCTGCTGTAAACCTCCTTCCAATATGAAATAGCCGGGAAGCTGCGCCATGTACGTTTCTATACGCTCATCCATTAGTTGTTTCGTCGGTTCAGGCAAGTCAAGATAGCGACCATTTTCGTGAGGTGACACTATTTCACCATAAGCGGACATAAATTTGGCGTTTCCAGCTCCGCCATTAAATTACAATCAGGGATCCCAATTCTAATTGCAAAATCGCTTCTTTTGTGACAAATACGCATTTTTGAGCAGGTATAGTTCACTAGACAATTACCAACAAAATTTTGCATAAGTCTCAAATGTTGAAAATTGGGGGCGTTCTTCAAAAAATGTGCTGTTATTGCTTTAACCATTGGCTTAGGGAGATTTTCAGGATGGGGGGGGGGGAGCACTTGAAGGGTGATGGAAGCCGGAGGCCTCCGCGAAGTGGGGAGCGCTGAGTGTGGAGGATGCGGGAGGGGGAAGCTTTGGAATTTGATGTTTTGGTTAAAAAGTGTTAAGATTATTGGGGGCTCAAGGGTATTCGAGCCCCCACCAAAATTATTGGGTACCCAGCCCCACCCCCTGCTTCCTAAGCCTATATTATTGTTAATTAAAGTAAGCTTGAGACCCAGTTCATCAACTTCTCAGCGTTGCCACGTACATGTCGAAACCGTTTCAGCACGTAAGAATTTACCAGACATCCATCTTCTGTAACATGAAATCCGGCATCTATGATGAAAGCTATTTTGTTTCAAGGAGAACAAATCTAAAGACACATTGTTTTGAGTGAGAGGCAAATCGGCGACAAAACCTTTTAGCGTTATATCTTGATCAACATATGGAATTCAATGAGCACTTGTGTATAATCAACACAGTGGTTGTTGCAGCGAAGATATTATGACCTTCCCAGCGTTTCTGCCTGTTTCTCTAGCTAGAGAACCAGCGAAAATTGTAACGCGTTATACGAAATGGACAAATCATCAATTGTAATTGTTAAATATTTTCATTGATTTGCAAGGCCATTTACAAATTACTGAAGCATACGCTGCAGTTAACAAACGTGCTAAAGTCAAGTCACCTGAAAATTACAAGGCTAACCAGAAATATAATGTCCACAAATAAAATATTACAGTCGCAGATACGTTTTCATAAGGTTTCTAGCCATTTAGCGATTTGCTAATCCGAACCGGAACATCGAAAAAATCATTAAAAAATCTATGGGTATTTTGTTATTGGCATAAATGTGCTAGCATAACCTTAAAGACAAAGATATTGTATCTGATGCTGGAACTTTTATTGATGCCAATAAAAATCCCGACGTAAAATAAAAAAAGCCCTCCCATTTTTAAAAAAAACGTTACAGATTCGGAACGTCCCCCGTATTCAGACTCTTGATCTGTTAATCAGCCAAGGACATGGAACATCAACTTAACAAACTTAGTTCCGAGATCAAGCAGATATGCCTGAAAATCCACAAAGGCAAAACCAAGTACATGACTTATTATGATACTAATGAGACTCTGAAAATTGAAAATTTATAAGTGTCAAGGCAAGACAGTAAAAGTGGAAAACCACACCAGAGAAGAGATCCTATTACATATAAAGGCTGGCTAGAGCTGCTTTGGCAGATATCGTGAGATCCTCTGTGACATAACTCTACCAATGTTACGAAGAACCCGTATGTTCAATCAGAGTATCCTGCCCACTATCACCAGTGGTGCAGAGACCTGGACCACCACCAAAGAGTTGAGCAGAAACAAAGAGCCATGGTAAGACAAATGCTACACATCTCATCAGAATCAGAAACCAGAAGCAAATGCCGAAACCAGAAGCAAAACCAAAGTCAAAGACATACTAGAGAAAATAAAAGAAGCAAAATGGAGATGGGCAAGCCATGTGTCAAGAATGCAAGACAATGCTGGACCTAGAGAGCGACAGATTGGCAGCCAAGATTAGAAAAAGGAGAAGAGGCCAACAGAAGAGAAGATGGCAGTTGCTTGAAAAGGGCTACATCCAACAGTGGGGGCAACAGCCCATGAAGGAAGGAAGATAATGTAGGTGATTCCAATACAGATATGGAAATTCTCATGTTTCTAGGATACTAATTGCAAATTTACGTGCTTTTAAAAGGACACACTTCTTATTTCTTCCATTATAAACTTTTGAAGGACATTTTCATTGCACTAATGAACTCACTTTAAAACTGACTACAAAGGGGTTACTCTTGAGTCTTTATTTTAGACCCCACCATTTTTGAAAGCCTTATTTCACATGAAGCTTCAATGTTTCAGTTAACTAGCCATTTATAGATTATTGTACGAATTGTAATTTACCATTGTAAAGAATCCATCGCCATGTGAAATCCATATATATCTGGATCGAAACGAATCCGTGGCGGTATTCACACTCCTACACACAAGCGTCACACAAATTTGCGCGTTGTGGAATTAATATAATCTTTTGGGCTATCTTTAGGAAACAGGAACACTGACGTGCATTTAATAGTCTAGTATGTTGCTCAGTGCCCTGTCATAATAAGATGGAGAATGCAATTTTTTATTTAGTAAAATAAAAAAATATATATTTATTAAAATGGCATTTAACTTACAAAAGCCTCGGTACTCTTGTTTACGGATATGTAGAGAGATCTTAATTGCAAAGATTTGAGATTTCCGCGTATGTATCCATTCAATTTTATGTAAGTCTTCAGTTTAATAAAGTTTTTCTATAATATTTCTAATCAGAAACAAACTTCATGGATGGGTAAACGCGTTTCTACGACTGTCATAATTTTGATTAGTTCTTGAAACGCTACATTAACATAATGCTGTGTAGTCATTCCATAGACAAAATATAATACTTTGATCATGTTGTATTGATCTTAGTAGATAAGATTGGATCGCGTGTGTGCGGTATAATATAAGCATGATTTAATTAATCATGAATCAGAGATAATCTTAATTTTTAACAAAATGTCAAGTTTGACAATGTAAGTAAATCTGTTTGGTTATTCACCGATGTGTCCGATGTGTGAAGCACTTACAAGACTGACTCGCGAACACACACACACACACAACACACACACACACACACACACCCACACGTGTGTTGGGTGGATATGTTGCGAGTTATAAAACTCCAAATTTATACACATCTATTGGTTGCCCTTTAAAGGCGCAACGAAAGATTTCAAATAACAGGTGTCCCCCAAATGTGAAAATTCTGATTTTTTGCACTGGTGTAAAGCTTTCTATCAAATATACCTATTTGAAGGATTAAGCTGAGAACAGTTCTTTGGTAGAAAAAATGCGGAATTTGTTGCACCTTTAATGATCATCCTGCACTTATTCATCAAAATGTCAGCAGTTCCGATACGCACGTGTGAGATTATTGCCCAAAATCATGGTCCAGGACAACGACCATAACCAGTTGAATCATCTCGTAAGGCAGCTATTCACTATTCTCTGATGTTTCCTTGCAATCTCTCTAAATAAATAATATAGTAAAATGCGGGTACAAGACGATCGCCTACAGACGGACGCCACGCTATGCGAGCACGTAGAAAGTCTTTTGTAATACCAGAGAAGATCCGGGAGAAGATCTTCTCTGGTAGTACTTAAATACATTAGCGAAATAAAGCGCACACACAATCATGAATAGCGCCGCTATGAGGCACGGTGAAAAATATACTCCTGGAGCATGATTTCTGACCAGAATCCCACATTAGCTTCCGAGCAGTCCTTAAAATTTAAAACACTTCTTATTGAAGAGCAACCTATTAGCACTTACGATCGTTGTTCTCTTGTTCCACTCCAGAAGAAGAGGTTCTTCTAGTAACTATGCACGTGAAAAGACATGGCCAATTCTTCTTGAAATCCACTTCTTAACAATTTTTAAATATATTTTTATAATAAAATATTGTAGTTGTGTAACCCAAAATGAAGCACATTAAAACATTAAAAGGCAGCAATTGTATTGGTTTAGGTACTCCCATATACTCTTGTAATAGTATACTAACTATATAATCCACATTGCTGCTAACAACAATGATATCATACATGCCACTGCCTGCAATGCGTTCAATACTACAATGTTTAGTAGTTCGAAAAATTAATGTACTCTTGCGCAAAGAGTCATTTGAGTGTTTTAATTATTGATCGCTTATCAATTTTGATGTAAAAAATTTAAATAAATCATGCTTTCAATTCTCTTTAGGCCACCGATAGAAAATTTCCTTGCGTATTATTTTTCAGTATTCTTATTGATTACTAGTTAAGTGAAATAAACCCAGGTGTCTCAGGAACAACTGTTTAGGTGCCCTTCGCCTCATCGGCCTATATATTCCTACCTCCTCCTCCTCTATATCTCATTATCTTCGTGTTTTGCTTGTTTCCATCGTTTACCACATAAAAAGTTTTAAAAAAGTGATTGCAAAATCCAATCTACGATGCACAGATGCATAATATTTATTTCTTCTAAATATATAACAAATTTCCAACATTACATTTGTTGTATTCTGTTCTGCAAAGGCATTCTTGAGAAAATAAATTCCATCAAGTACATTAACCTATTATTGATGTCTTTACAACACCTTAGGGCCTGTTGTTTGGACGAAAGATTAATTAAACAATTTAAAGTATTGGATTTCTTTATACTACTTGTGATAACGATTGGTGGAAATTTAACTTATTGGATTTTTGTTATATTACCTATTATAGGTAATCGATTGGTTCCCAACAAACTAAGTCATGTAGAACGTTTTCTTATTCATACAGCCAGAGAAAATAAAATATGTTTAAAAAATGGCATAAAGTAATAAACTTAAGCGTAATTGCTGATTTAAGAATAATCACACATACACGCAGGCGCTGTGTTGTGCTCGTCGCACCAACCAGGTTCCGAATCACACACTCTTCGTGTGTTTACACGATGCCTTTTATTTTCGTGTTGTCTCCACGCTACAAACCTTTTGCTTTTAAAACACTAAAAAGAGGGACAAAGTTCATCCTGGTTGGAATTTGAACCCGTCATCGGCTTTACAAGCATGTACAACTGTAAATACATGACAGTTATTACTTGTCTACGATTTCTCGCCCATCTTCATTGATACTGTTCATGCCTATTGACATTACGTTAAGTGCCGTTGCGATTTACAAGATTGAACTTCAAACGTTTCTGTCTTGCTCATGAGAGTTCCATCAGTTTTTAATACACGGAGCATTCTTTTGATGCGCGAATACGAGTGTTGAGGAAGTGCACCAGAATCCACTAGATGTAATTACATCGGTACAACATTAAAAGTTATTGGATGGCTACGACGGCAATATCTCTCCAGGCTTTGTTGTATCTACGTTGATATCCCATAGCTTCCCATTGGCTCTATGGTATATAGGCATCTTGGACATTGCACCGTGGTTCCTTCATGTTATAACAGCCGGTTTACGCCTGGGTCAACTTCGTAACAAACAATCAGATATGTGTACAAATATTTTTTTCTCCATATTACCACTGCCTGCTGCGCCATCCTACGTATCGAAAAAAGACAGGCGATTACGATATGAATAATACTAGTCAGTTGCACTAGAATTCATTGCCAAGTAAATCATTCATACTCACTCAGCATACGAAAAATCAATTGCCAGACGTGATGGATTGAGGAAGCATTAGTATTAATCAAAAAATTGCAGGCGGTTTGACTATGATATTTTATGGAGACATATTTAATTTTAGAGCTTCTAGGGCCGGCCGATAACACATAATTATCAAAACAGTGTACGAATTGTGTTTGCAGATGATGGCAAAACTTCAGGTACTTTTCTACCGCGTGTGGTTGTACGACACCAATAATTTGGTGGTAACTGCAAGCAATTTAAGAGGAATTGTAGTCTTGCTTGTATTAATCACGTCACTGATGCCATCCAATGTATGTTCTGCACAATTAAGTGGTGTAAATTACACAGTTCTTGGAAACATTAACCTTGGTGGAATTATTCCTCTGCATAGATACGCCGATACAACACAGAGCTGCGGTGCAATCCGAAGCATTAACTCACTGAAAAAAGTAGAAGCTATGGTGTACGCAATACAACAGGTAAATCAAAACGACACTCTACTACCAAATATTACCATTGGATTTGAAATACATGACACCTGTTCGTATAACGCAGTTACGTTAGGCGAGTGCTTGAATTTCATACCCTCATCAAGAGAAAGTGATTTCTGTTGTGAAGATAATATAACTTGTCCTGGAGATAAGCCACCGATCTTTGGTGTGTTTGGTGCTCCACGTAAGTTCAATTCTATCGTGCAAGTCTGCTCATTTTATTTTATTCTGATTCCTTCCGCAAGTTTCAATATCTATCTACAAGCGACGAGCTCAGCAATGATCTAAGATATCCATATTTTCTGAGAACGGTTGGTCCGGATAGTTACCAAGTGAAGGCAATGATTGACATACTCCTTTACTATCGCTGGAGTTATGTGTCCTTCGTCAACTCAGATGATACTTACGGTAAAAGTGCTCAACAGAGGTTTAATTCTTTAGCAGCAGAAAACGATATTTGTATAGGAATTACGCGGACAATATCCTTGTTTGCCGACGATGACACCTACGATGAGGTTGTTGAGGAACTGCTAGACATTCAAGAGAATTCCAATGCTGCTGTGGTCATTCTTTTTGTCCAGTTAGAGATGGCACAGGATATATTTTCTGCAGCAGCCCGGATGAATGCACAGAGAAGGTTTATATGGATTGGCAGTGATGGTTGGGGAAATTACGGTGAAGATGCCACGTCGGGTAACGAGGAGGTAGCAGTTGGTTAGTATATATTTTGATTTCTAGAATTGCTATCAATATACTTTATTGAAAAAAATTAAATGCCAAGTATCTTAACACAATGACTAGATTTTTAAAGCAATGATTATTTTCAAAATAATCATCAAAGCATTGCTTGTTCTTCATTATGTCGGTACCGTACCTCGAATGATTCATTGCACTCTAAATTCCAAACACTTAAAAGAACGTCTAAGACAAAACTTTATCTAATAAAACTATTACGTTTAAAGATCAACCTTTTTCAAGTTTTGTCATTAAAGTCTGACTCAGAGATTTCGAAATATTATTTTTTTTGTGTAATAATGAAAAATAGTCAACTAGAACTAAAGATAGTAACCTAAAATGCACAATTCCGAAATTTGAGATGAATCGGTTTTTTTTTTTTTTTTTTTTTTAAATGCCAAGTATCTTAACACAATGACTAGATTTTTAAAGCAATGATTATTTTCAAAATAATCATCAAAGCATTGCTTGTTCTTCATTATGTCGGTACCGTACCTCGAATGATTCATTGCACTCTAAATTCCAAACACTTAAAAGAACGTCTAAGACAAAACTTTATCTAATAAAACTATTACGTTTAAAGATCAACCTTTTTCAAGTTTTGTCATTAATATAAGTCTCTGGAATTTAGAGATCAGAAAAAAAATTTAGTTAACGATTTACGGTTTTCTACTTTTTCAAAATTTACGTTTTGATAACAGATTTATACAAAGAAATACAAAATTCTCAGTGGTTGATCCTTGCCCCTTATGTATTTACCGATTTCGTTGTACACAAAATTAAAGGTGCAACAATAAATTTTACATATCAGATGTACCTAAAACAAGTTAAATCCCTGTTTTGTATACTGATGTTAGGCTCACCTTAAAACATACCCGCCACTAAATGTTTTCTTTGATACAGAAATTGCGAAATTTCTAATTTTGTATTGTTTTATTTTAAAACATACGCAATTTTATTTGCTTTTGTTTTATTTCTCTAGCCAAATACCAAATAATTGAACTCTACTGAGTGTCTAATTTATAAGAATTCACTATATGATCCAATTTATGGATATCCGCATTGCTGTGGGATTCCTTGAGCTTCCTTGCTTTGGCGGCATCTCAGAAATGTACACTTTTATATAGGGCTTACTCCAATATAGAAGGAATTATGACACCAAATATATAGTGCCTCGTTGTGACTTGTTCGGATCCTGAATATTCTTAAAATTTCTGGCCAAGAGGTGTGGATATGTTTGAAAGAAAAACTGTCATTTCAAATTTGTAATTTGTTTCATGATCACTGTTTGAGCAAAGAACACATGGTAATAACTAGGGACCCACGTCCTCAGAATTTGGAAGGCATAATTTATTAGGTCTAAAGAGAACAGTTGTGTGTAAACTAAAAGTAAAATGAACTCTTTGTAATTAGTAAATTGGTTGTTGTTCAATAATGGTAGGCGTTCTACCAGTCGCCTTTTCAGTAACGTTAAAATTTAATGGTATCGTTTTTTTTTAAATCGAGTCCAAACACAGTAGTTCTCAAATATGCTCTAGACAGAGACGAGTACAAGGTCTACGCGTCTGGCTGCTTCATTGAATTCGGCAAGGTCCTTGTCCGTGCATGGTTGCTCCAAAAGTAGGCAGACCCAGAGATGTTCCATTGCCTGTGGTTCTTTTTGTACTAAGACATTACTAATTATCCCATGTTCATTGGTAGATGTATTGGCATTTATAGAAAATTTATAAGAAGACTGCAAAATTATTGCGTTATCCGCAATGGCTCGTAACGAAGAAATAATTGCTTGAATTGTTATTGGAAAAATGGTGTATTGAATTAGTTTGTTTCATTGTTTTTTTAAATACAAAGCGCTTTCAGTTTGCAGTGACAGTAATGTGATATTCACTAAGGTCTTTACAAAAGCATCGATGATGCTTAAAAGTTTAAGTGTTTAATTGAAGGGGTGTTAATTCATAAGTGACTCCTTGTTAGGCGAGTGTATAGTTTATGAATCTAGTTTTGATGCAACGAAGGTACACCGTTGTCAGAAATAGATTAAGAGTATACCTTATATCACAGAACAAGAATGTTTACCCATATTTTGCCTCGATCCTAGCTAGAAGAATGATAAAGAAAACATCTAGGGCCGCTAGTTGAGAGAGAAGCTATCAAACACCTATTAAACACTTGTAATCCACACTTTCAATTACACAAAAATATCATTCATGAAGAACTTTTAATGATATTCTCTAATTATCATATCGATCATATCAAACCCTCCATCATTTTGTTGTTAAAAGTAAAAGCCATAATAATCTCACAGCAACGCATTTAGCAAATCCTTTTTCACCAACCATAACACAAACGTTTTGCACTTAGACCACAATTTTATATTAACTGCCGAAGTGGTTTCAATCACGTTCGTGAAAAGCACCTCACAAGGGTGATTATATTTAGTCTTGTTTTTTCTGGCATTTCACAAGAGACCAAGGTTTGCTTTATCATGACATCAAAGGGAAGGAATTGAAGGAATTTCTTGTCACTAGGGTCCTTAGTTTTCACAAAGAATAGCATATGAGCATTGGATTGCGTCAATTTCCTTTACCCTGATCCAACTCCTTTGATATGACCGAAGAAAACAAAGAAAATTTTCTTTCCCAAAGTATTATCGCCTGGTTAAACAAAGTCAAAAGTTATGCCATCAACACGAAACGCAGGGGTTTCCTGAGTACAACACACCTGTAAGGAAAGCATTAAAGTACTCACTCTTCCTACCCTTCTCTATTCTTTAGCTCTTTTCTCAAATCTTCTTCTCAATCTTCTGCCTTTTTCCATTCTCATCTTTTTCCATTCTCAAGGAAAATATATATCATATATGATTTAATCTGTCTGTTAACAGTGTACTCGCGCGGGTGATTTCTGATATGATTATTGGACGCAAAGCTTTCGAAGGATATATATATTAATAGATTACAGATATACTGATTACTGCAAAAATATATAATTACCACCTGAGGCTGTACGAACAAAACTATGCACACACACACATAGGTTTTGATATATATCCATAACAACATTAGCATTGTGTATGAATGCCGTAAAATAGTATTAAAATGCATAATGAATAAATGGAATAAATTAGTCATTCTGCATGGGTAGGTCATGGAGTTTGAGCTATCAATGAATTGCCGTGTTCTTCAACAAGGTGTTAACAACCTGGCAGTAGTTGTCACTTTCAAAGATTGCGTCAAATACTCAAGAGTAATTATTCTTCATTAGTTTAAATAGCATGCGCCGCAAATATTCAATAAGCCTTTTATTTTTTTATTTTAGTTATTTACTGCAGATCAGATGAAGGTAAGTCACCCAATGATCCTAGGTCACCCAATGATCTTAGGTCACCCAATGATCTTAGGTCACCCAATGATCTTAGGTCACCCAATGATCTTCTGTCACGTTTCTTACCTATTTTTACCTACTCATTTGTTTTTAATGGTAGACCGTTTCTATCTAAGCGTCTCTTTTGTAATCAAAACCAGTATTCAGCCAAGCTTAAAAATGCGATTTTTATTCAGATATATTCTTAATTCATGATTAACATGATGAACTAAATCGTTCTCCTTTCTCTCTAAATGTAAACGGGTGAAAATTTCACTCCACAAAAGAGTGAAACTCTTGTAAACCACTCCAAAATGAGTGGTTTGTAATTAAAAAAGAGCGAATTTGCCCTAAAGAGGAGTGAAAATCACTCCAAGAAAGAGTGGATTTCCACTCGATTGAGGGGTTAAACGAAGGACCACACCTTTTGAGGAGTTAAACGAAGGACAACACGAAAACGAGTGGAAATCCACTCTCTCTTTTGAGTGCAAATTCATTCTTTTTAAGCACAAACCACTAATTTTGGAGTGGTTTACAAGAGTTTCACTCTTTTGGGGAGTGAAATGTTTACTCGTTTACATTTAGAAAGTTTGCAGTACAATCTTCCACGAGAAAGATGGAAATACTCATGATTTCAAAATAAAATAGTACTAAATATTCCAAATAAAATGGTAGAATTACAAATTTGAAACGGTGTAGCCATTAAGTGACCAAAATTCATCAGGGTTAGCAGTGACCTGGGGCCACTAAATGGGCCCAACGAATTTGCCATTCCTGGTGAGTCCTAAACCAAGGAGACATACATGTGCTAAATGTAGTGAACTTTTCAGATGTGGCAATTTTTCTCAATTTTACTACCAAACTATTCAAAAGATTAAAATACAAATACAATCGAGGATCTTACACCTGACTGAAAATGCTTTTTACAACACAATCCATTAAAGAGTACCAAATACTTCTGAAGTGAGCCATTAAGGAGGTGGAGCGAGAAGGGATTCGGTAATATGGGGTAACTAAGGATTACCAAAGACTCGGTTTGGTAAGCAACGAAGCGTACAATTCCCAGCGTGTTCATTCAACGCAAAATTTAACGTGAGCAATGTATACGCCGTTAGGCTTTCGTGGAAACAATCACGTTTTCACAGTTGAGGATCGCCAAACCCAAAAACAAAAAATAATACACACATTTCGCTAACCGTTGCTGGTACTCTTTGCCAAGATGCCGGTAGATTTCTGACACTTTATCGGCCCGGTATAACGCTTCTTCTAGGCCGATGATAATGCTGAAAGGAATAATGATAATTTAGGAACTTTAAAGGGAATTCCATGTTGGGAACAATCGATTCCGAATAACAGAGGGATCCGACATAAGTCTACTCACAATAATTAGTCCTACTGAAGTTTGTAACTTGTTGGCTAATTTTTAAAATTAGTTGCTGAAAGTGTTATTTAAATTAGACATGACTATAATGAAGGCCGCCCGGCCAATTAATTGTAAAACATAAAATTGTGTCACTCTTTAAAATATTAAATACTGTGTTACTACAAAATGATTAAAAAAATTATACTAATGTACCAAAATGCAAATCATTAAAATGGTGCTTGATTCTGATGTGAATATGAACCACAAATTTGAAAATCACAGGATATCATGCATGTAGAAACGTCTTAAAATGTACGGACCCTTATATTCACTTTTTGACCATGTTCTGAGAAAATGAACAAATTATGAACAGGAAAAGAAGAAAGAGAAAAAGAATAGAAGTTATAATAATGAAAATAAAGCAGATATGATCAATTTTGAATTTTCAATTATAAAACAATAAAAAAAGTCCGAAAACACGGGAAATAGAAAATTATTTAAACATAAAAATAAATAAACAAATATCGATAATAAAAAAGTGCGATTACAATTGAGTAATAGCGCGTCCTAGCGGCTACAAGCCAAAGTCATCACGCGCGTGATTTCCACCGAGCTGCGTAGTCGTTGCGACTCTGAACGTGTATGACGCAAAGTAAAGCAAAGATTGCTGCGAAATTTTCCAGAATGTAATAGTTTTTTCAAATTATTTTAAAAAGTAAGACGGAAACCATATTTTTTTATTTCGGTTATTTCAAAAAGCTCTCTCCGGGCATAAACATATGTGAAAACGAAAATTTTCTATAGGCGATTTTGTTACTTATGAAGAATTTTATCGACAGTTTTGTAATTTCTCCATAGTACACTAGAGTAAAACTGTCAGAAAATACCTTTTTTGGAACGAATTTTTCTCAAAAAGTAAGACGGAAACCCCCATTTTTTATTTTAAAAATGTTATCAGCATAGATGAAAACACAATATATCAAAATATAAAGAAATTCCATAGGCGAATTCTATCTCGCTCGAAACCCCTTAAGACGCCATCCACAATAAATATTCAACTCCAGCTTGCAACAAACAAAATCTTTATCAAAACATCATAGTATATGGGGAAATGTAATGGATGTTTTGGTTTAGTTTTTTTCATATACAATTTTGACACCAATGTTTTCCAATACAGAATTCATGAAGAATCTGAAAATCATGGGTGTCATTTTTTAAAATGTGTTCTTGGGTGTTTTTATAAGGGGGCAAAATTTGTACAGGGGTAAAAATAAACGTGTTTAATTGTTTTAAAATTTATACCAGTCTGTTCGGCTGCTCACAAGGTTTCTAAAAAGGTATAATTTGCCATATTACGACCTATTGTTTTAGTACAATAGGATCAGGAAGTTCAGGTCATTATTCATGAAATTGGTCCGATTTTTGTGGAAACTGGTTTTAAATCGTTTATTGGGTCATACTAAATAAGAAAATGTATATAGATTCTGTGTTTCAGTTTTCAAAGTGAGACTTTTAAGGATATGACTGGTGGTCTCCCATAGACCCTGTGGACCACGGTCATATTTGCCCTCTTAATTATTATCAAAACGTCATTGACAACGCGACCTTTATATTTTCGGCTTCTCTACAGTAAAACGAACAATTTGGCACCATTTTTAGAACAACCGATGAATCTGAAATTTTACCCCCAGTGTGACCTTGAACGCATTTTACCGAGAGTGGGCGGGAGTGTATTGTAACTCTTTACTATAACACTCGTAGGCAAACTATACCTTTCTGGCAATCCTGTGAAAGGTACTGAACATGATGTTATACTTTAAAACACATTTTGCTCCCTTTTATATTTTTCCCCCTGAATAAACCAGTGTAAACTTTGCCCCCCTAGATTCATCCAAGAACACATTTTAAAAATGCCACCCATGATTTTTGGAATCCTCATACAATTTTGATTTAGAAAAACCTTGGTTGCAAGATTGTATATGAAATTTTCACAAAATACAGTTCCACATGTACTATCACTCTTTGGCCATATTTCTAAAACTGAAATTTGCTGAGAACGTTCATTTATATTCCAAATTAGGTCTTATTATAGGATTAGGATTCGGTGCCATTGCATTGTTTACCTCCTATGTGTATTTTTTAATATTCCAACTTCCAAATATTAGTGTTTTAATGTTCTGGAATCGGATCTAATGTACAAATACCTGAGGAAGCTAGTAAGGTTTAGTATTATTTACTACCATTCAATATTCCGCATTATCGGTCTGTTATTTATTTTTCCTCATCACTATCAATTCCCTTCCCCTGCATCTATATGCTCATAATATTTTTCTTCATTTGACTATTCATTTGTACTTAACAATTGTCTGATTTATATTTCTAGATTTTCGCCTGACCGAGGACATTGCGGTGTCCTCGTCCAGTCGTCTGAGATGTTCTACTCATATAACTTATACAATAAATTGCATATTACTTTCATGTTGCTATTGCCCAGTGCATGTATTAATAATATTGATGGGCAAATAAATGAATCTGAATCTGAACTTTATAAATATATCGTAAAAGCATATCAATAAAATGAGTGATGTAAAATACTTCTTTTTCATTCAAACATAACGCGGATGTTTATTCCTGTATGAGTTTATTTGTAATTTGAGTTGTATGTTTTTATTACCTATAATAAATATATACTAAATTTATCCATGTTTCAAAATTTTAGTGTCGAAGCCATGGCTATCCATTGAAATGTTAGGCCTTTTCTGAAATTAGGTTTAATCTCTGATTTAGCTTTGATATTTTAGTGTCTATATCTATCGAATGTAAAAGTCATATATATATTGCCCATACAAATATTATTTATATTAAAAAAAAAAAAAAAAAAAAAACATGAATGTAAAAAAAAAAACCAGTGCCCATATGCTGACAATGACAGGGTGCGGTGTTTCGAAAACACCAGACCTCGAAACAACAGACCACAGACCTCGAAAATCGGTGAAATTACTTCCGGGTCTGATATTCGAGGTCTGAGGTCTGTTGTTTCGAGGTCTGATGTTTCGAGACATCCCAGGTATTTCGAAACACCAGACGTTGAAACAAAAGAACCCGAAAGTGAATTGACTTCCGGTTCTGATGTTTCGAAGTCTGAGGTCTGTTGTTCGACGGTTTCTGGTGTTTCGAAACACCCCACGTTTACGGCACTCTTAATAATGAGGATATTAGTGTTGTTGATAGCGATGTTTTTGCTTATCATCATCAGAATCAAGATGATGAAGACGAGGGTGATGTCGATGAATCATGACAATGATAATGATCATTTAGAGAACATCATCATGAAATACGCGATATTAGTGATGACGTTCATCTAGACTATAAGACGTAAGACCAAATAACCAGCTGTGTAACAAATTTCGTAGTGTCCCTAAGGGGGCTAGGACAAACCAAGTGCCAAATTCATAATAAATTATTAAAATCTTATAAATAATATGTTCCTGCAAATAAAAAAATGGCACCATTTTCCTTGGAAATGGTTAATAAATTTCACCCAAATTTCTTTTTCCCAATTATCATAGACCAATGGATATGTATAGACGTCAGCAAACCGTGACCTAAAGATATTTTCAACATCGGCCGTATAACGAGGCCAATTGTTATATTGCCACGCAGTTTAAAAAATTCCAGCTGTTATCACCGCCCGATTAAGATGTGAGAGTGAAGCCAAAATATCGTCCTCTTCACCATGATACCAGCTTTACATTATAATGTATATAGGTCGTTGACACTAACAGTGATTGGTCATGGCTAATGAAAAGGTCGTTATTATGACAATCAAACATATTTGTTATTTCACTGCGTTATATCCTAAGCGTTTCTACACATTTATATTAACTCTCTATATTACTGCTCTTTGGTATGGTCAGTATTTATAGTTGTTTGCCACCGTCCACGCTATGTAAAGTTGTCTTACTCATATTATGAAATAACCTAGAGGAAAGCAATTAGGTGCGATTTATTGAAAGTTATTTTTATCGCGGGAGCGATTTCAACTTCATCGGTTCAACATGAAAAGCACCTGGGCTGTTTGTGAATTATTTATTTCTGGTGAAACTGGAAATTAGGAATTGAGAACATTAGTTGGGCGATGTTATTTGTTAGGGTACTCGTGTATTGCGTTTTGTGTGTGCAAGCTGTGGTACGATTGGGTTTGACATAAACATTTTTTGGTAAAATACTTTTAACTAAGTCGAGGTCAAAGGTCATCTAGAGTTATTTGAGGTCATTGTTAAAAATATTGAATAATTACGTTATCATCAATATAATTCGGTGACTATGTACCTGTTTCATCGTAATATTTCGGTGTGGGGTCTTTCCGACATCGTGGGAACTTGAGGTCAGGATCATGTAGGCGTGCTTGAGGTCATTGATTTGGGACAAACAAATTAACATGGTCGCATTTAACATGAGTGTTTTTCATCCTGCGATTGCTGTGACAGTGGTATCATCTATTCGATATATTCCGTAAGAAAAATTCAACCGCCTGCCTATATTTAGTTTGGTAGATACCAACTCATGGGTGACTATAGTTTATTACGCGGAAGAAAAGTGAAAGCATGCCAATTTTCAAAAATTTGACCTCACTAACATCTCATTCAGTAATTTATATATTTACGATGCAACAATTGACAAAAGTAATACAAACATTAAAAGTTAATGACAATAGATACACCTGAAAAACCTGTTGCCGAAACTGAATCTAGTACCTGGCCAATATCAATACGCCAATTCTTGCGCGCTAAAGCATGGACATATATAGAATTTAGTATGAGAATACATATAGACAGTGATCAAACAAAAAGTTCACAATAAACCTCCTTATTCCGATTTGCACGTTCTTTTCCTTGTTTCAACGTTTCATTCGACATTAGGGCTATTCATAGATATTCCCGTCACAGATGTTAACTTTTTTTCTTAAAGGTAGGTGATCCGATCGTCGACATCATCCTCCACTTGACTCCATCCAAATTGAGATTTTGTTAGGGAAGAAAATGATACATACTCAAGTGAAATTTAAGACCATACAAAATGTTTCCTTGCATGTTATGAACAAAACGTCTCGAAATGTGTGGGACCACAGGCATGATGATCAGTGATTTGCTGAATGAGAAAACGAAAAAAAATACTCAAAAATCAGATTTTTTGCAGCTCTGTAACAAGTATAGATACCCTAACATATCCTCTGATATTAAGACCAAAGCAAACTAATACGGGACAGAACAAAGATATATCGGTGGACAGAATCGGAAGTTTTAGTCATTGCTGTTCCGTACGGACACTTACTACAACACGTGTGAATGTGGATATATATCTTTGAACACTGCCTTTCTTCCTTCATGTACAATTTTTCAGTTGGAGAATGAGAACTTATGAGACTCTACAGACTACAAAAAAGATCGGGTCCACCACCTTCAAGGATCATTTTGTGATCAACAGCTGTCCATGACGGACCCCAAAAGTTGAGCTTTTTGCCGTTCACCTAATAGAGTGTGTGGGTGTGTGTGCTTTGTGTTCGCGGTGTGCGTGGGTGCGTTGTGTGTTCTCGCGCGTGTAGTCGTACGCGAAGGGTATTTTAAAGCTGAGACAGAAATTACAACACGTGGTCTTGTAATAGTAGTATTTGATACGAGCAATTTACTGGAACATGGAAAACACACCATCACAATCAGCTGAAATATTGAAATAGATTTCGAAGGCATAAATAATCAACCAAGTGATAGTATCACGAAATAAACTTTAGGTGATTTAAGTGCTAGTTGGCGTGATACAGGGTTTACGTTGACGATTCACTCATACCTATTCCAAAGTGAAGTTATATAAAATGTCGCTTCAATATTACGTATAGCAGTATGTTCTTTGAATTACCTATAAAAAACCAAAACATAAATATGTATGGTGCAGGCGCACTCAAAATCAAGCAAATCCATTTTTTATGAACTTACCGGCCCATCGTGATATTCGAAATGCGTTCTTCGTGTTTCAATTAAAGATATCCCTTAAAATGCTCAATCAAGGTTTCATTGAAGTGAATTTGTCATTTTGATGTTACAAGCTTATGCAGATTGAAACCAATATCGGAAATAGTCGATCTAAGGCTTGCCTGAAAATGCGATAAATAGATTACTAATATAATTTCAATTTATTGTGCTGCAATATATTACGATTATTGTCCGGTGGGGATATGCGTACTTTATTTTCTCCAAACAACTAAAATGATTTTCTAGAAACTGCATACATCGGAAAGAAAATATCCCAGAACGGTAAAACCCGCTTTCTGTTTATATCAGTCTTGTTAATGCAACTAGGCCAGCTGGCAGATCTCGCAGCATTTACAAAGGTGGATGTACATATTTTTTTCCGAAATAAATTTTATAAAATTATAAAAATCAGTTCTACGTGTGTTCTCACTCTAGTATGTGAAGATTTGCTTGATAAACTAAAATATCATCTCAATTTTTCCCTGAATGTCCTGAATATACAAATTATGTACTTCCCACGGGTGCGCCACATTGCCCCCCCCCCCCCATGGCCTAAATGTAGTTTGCTCAAAAAATCTCCGATGTATTTATTTGCGGTTGTTGTCCTATTGTTCGGAACGTACTTTTACATCCATAAAACTGTAAAACAAAAATCAGAAATGCTACAGGACAAAGTGAACACGTAGCGAATTCTTGTAGTACTCGAGTACGAATACTCGTACTCGTACTCGAGTACGAGTATAATTGTGTACTCGTACTCATACTCGTACTCAGGCTTGGGTACTCGTACTCATACTCGTACTCGGGATTTTAAAATTTTGCTGTACTCATACTCGTACTCAGGATCAAATACTCATACTCGTACTCGTACTCAGGGTCAAGTACTCATACTCGTACTCAGGAAAAGTACTCACACTACAACAAAAATAAGTGAGGCATGCATTTATTGCTAGAAAAGGGAAATTAACAAGAAATCATACAATTGAGTAAAAAATTGTGATTTTCACCCAAATTTGTTTTGTAAAAATTTATTTTTATGTTTCACGTCCATTCTCCGATAAAGTGTTCAAAAAGTCGTTTTTAGTGTTGCTCTCAGTCATGCACAGTTTAAAGCTTGTTTTTGGCCGTTAAGAATGAATGTTTATTAATATAAATTATACTTAGGAGTTATGTTTTCAAAATGATCCCGACTAGAAGTTGTAACCGGATGAGAAAGTATCAAGCAAAAAAGGCTAAAGATACATAATACTTGCTTTTCGCCATGTCGCCAGCCCAAATCCGTTCTTATAAATGTGCCCCTGCTCCAGTGGCGTTATATTGGTATTCCTTAAAGCATCGTCTCGAAGAATTCGTTACGTGTTCACTTTGTCCTGTAGCATTTCTGATTTTTGTTTTACAGTTTTATGAATGTAAAAGTACGTTCCGAACAATAGGACAACAACCGCAAATAAATACATCGGAGATTTTTTGAGCAAACTACATTTAGGCCATGGGGGGGGGGGGGAATGTGGCGCACCCGTGGGAAGTACATAATTTGTATATTCAGGACATTCAGGGAAAAATTGAGATGATATTTTAGTTTATCAAGCAAATCTTCACGCACTAGAGTGAGAACACACGTAGAACTGATTTTATAATTTTATAAAATTTATTTCGGAAAAAAATATGTACATCCACCTTTGTAAATGCTGCGAGATCTGCCAGCTGGCCTAGTTGCATTAACAAGACTGATATAAACAGAAAAGCGGGTTTTACCGTTCTGGGATATTTTCTTTCCGATGTATGATTTCTTGTTAATTTCCCTTTTCTAGCAATAAATGCATGCCTCACTTATTTTTGTTGTAGTGTGAGTACTTTTCCTGAGTACGAGTATGAGTATTTGATCCTGAGTACGAGTATGAGTATTTGATCCTGAGTACGAGTATGAGTATTTGATCCTGAGTACGAGTATGAGTACAACAAAATTTTAAATCCCGAGACGGTATTCATCAACTGACATTTCTTCTGCCTTGTGGGAAACGTGAAAGATAGCGGCTGAATACAAACCACAAAGACAATGAGAACGGGTTATCTCGGCTGACTTTTGAAAATGTCTAACCGTCCCTAGTTAATTTCCAAACATCTCTTCAACTCTGTTGCTTAGAAGAAGTACGTCTTGAGATTGTGCAGATGATGTTGAAGAAGTCTTAAAGGCATGTGTCAGTACAGTATATCCTTGAAGATATCAAGAAATGTCAGTTGATCGTACTATGAATTTGACCCTAGAATCAAAGTACATGAAGTATACACATGTGTTATTAAAATATGTGTGATAATCAGATTTTTTCAAAGGAATATTGTTTTGTTTAAAAAAATCCTATGGAAAGTAGATCTCTGATATAGTTGGGCAAAGTTTATTTTACCATGATAGTACAATAATTCCCAACGCTATGGACTGCAAGGCTTTTGTATGCTGGAAGTACACTAACGCCGTCCTATGGTACTAACTACGCAAGTGTACTTTACTTTTTAATAAGCAAAAAAATGCATTGCCCAAATCAACCTTTTTTAATCAAATCAAACATGTCCATTTTAAACCCATTTCCAACCATCATTACCCTTTATTATCAAATCAATACTTCCATTTTAAATTTTGTGTTTTTACCTATTACTTGACCTATTATTTCTACAAAAATAAGTGCGATTTCATCCCAAAATTTCATACAGAGAGATAGTAAAAATATTAACACTCCAGTTTAACACTTAAGTGCCTAAGGAGGTTTCCATGGTACCCAAGATTTATTTTTTGGCGAATTTTCACTCGTGAAAAAAAGATTTTCGAACTCTATCTTCTTGTAATTGATGCGCTTCTTTCAAACAAATTACTAAATATTCTTGCCAGCCGATTGAGATAACTAGCTTGGGTCCCTAGAAATCCCCCTTAGTCACCAATGGGAGCGTGATTTTAAAAATATTAATTAACAAACCCTGTTGCCAAAAACATTTTTGTATGTGCATATGCATGGAACGAAATTAATTATATAATCAGAAAAAAATAATTAGCTCTTTATGTGCTGAAAAGAAGCAATTTCATCATCGAGCCACTGTGCGCCTTTCTAAAGTCAAATAGCCAATAATGAATAATCAATATACAGAAATACAGAGGATATCCAAATATGGAGTCGCACCCCCCAAATTCCACAAAAGAGGAAAAGGGTCCACTTTTTGCCGATTTTTTTGATAAAAAGGTCCAAAATTTAGAGAAAATTATGACAAAAAAGTCCACTGTTTGGTGATGAGATGTTCAAAACGTCCAAAAGTGGACCATTTTAGGAGGTTAGGTCCATTTTTCCCAAAAAAGGTCCACTTTTTCGAAGATCCGCACCCCCCGTAAAAAATCCTGCGTACGGCCCTGAACAGGTGCATGTTACATCATTCAAGCATGATGATCTTTGGTCTGTGTAACCTGCTTATTATCCGATGCTGTAAATATCCTACCAAGATTTAAACATGCTACAAGTTTTTGTTTGTTTGTGTGTTTCTTTGTTTTTTAGTGCGAGTATATTTGTCACTGTTATCTACAGTATAGCGCAGAAGATATCAAGAAATTTCAGATAACCTTACTATCAATCCATAAAATACTCAGAGGTTCTAAGTCGTTGTGATAATCAAGAACTTTTTTTCAAAGGAATATTGTATTTTGTGGAAAAATCCTGTTGAATGTAGATTGAGAATTCGGTAGAGCAATGTTTATTTTATCATGATGGTAAAATAATTCACAACGCCATGAACAGTAAGAATTTTAATACTGGAAGTGCATTATCCATTGGTCATGATGGTAAACTACGCGACTGACCAAGGTGTTGCCCAAAACAACTTCTTAAAAATCCAATTCGACTTGCCAATTTCGAATCCAATTTCATACCTTTATTATCAATCATACGAAATTTTGTGTTTATTCGGACAAAAACAAGTGCAAATTCAGTGCGGTCTTTTATTTAGGGAGCTACTGCAAAAGTCAAATATCCAACTATATTAAGGAGTCATTTTCTAAAGAAACAAATAGTTGCACTGATATACATGTTAAAAACACATTCCTATCCGTGAGTCAGGACTTCAATGTTGTTAATCACATATTTTTGAGTATGTACGTGGGACCCTTTCATACAAAAGTATTTAAATTTGAAAGCATTTGACAAATTTAATTCCTTCACAATGATTATTTAAAACTGGTATCAATTACAAATAGCAATAATCAAATATGGATTTGTGTACCAGCACAAATCAAATAACGAAAAAGCCATTAAAATATCCAATTGTTTTTACAGGCATTCAGAATTACTGTTTCCGTGACGGGCTTAACATAACAAATTAAAAAAAAAACATATGTGATTAGGAGCAAAGTCCTGCTTAATATAGGAATGTGTTGTATACTAATGGTACTCTTAGTTTTCTTAAAATAGGTGATGGTAAATACACTTAAAATAACCCTGGAGCAACCCCTTAATATTATCCAGAACCAACATCATTGCTACTTTGGCCTTTAAAGTGCTGTTGTAACCCAGTTGCTTTTGAGGGAGTAGAATTCAGACCCTTCAATGGGCCTCGCCTCATTGCCTGTCAGAAAGCAAATGATTTTATGCATCTGGGTAGAATGTCGTAAACGGATAGAGCAAATCTTGGATGAGCAGTCGATTTAGTGAATAGTCATTTATGGGCCGTTCTGTTAAAATATAATTTTGTTACACGCTTAATTGTAACAGAGAATTGCCACTTTAGCGTGCGCATTAAATCAAATGAACCGCAAAGTAATCAATTATTTATGATGAATATTTCAAAAGTCCATATCATTTTGCTCTTGAATTAAGTTAATAGACTATAAAATGAACAAAAAAGTCATTTTAACTCATTTATTACTCTGGATTCTTGCGTTGATTCCAAAGTGGCTATCATTTTGGAAATTCTCATTATATAAAAAGTTGTTCCGAAGTAAATCCGAAATATATCAAGTGACATTTGTTTAGAAGAACAAAATAATTATGCCCTTGTTTCCGAAGAGTTGCTGCGGGGATGATACATCACTATCGATGGCGCATACATCCAGTGGATTTATCCAATGTCATTTACTGCTTATCGACAGCTATTTACTGTCATGTAACAGCGGCTCTCTGTGAAGCAAATGCCACTGAACACTGGTCAGAGAACCTGGAAAAACAATACTTGATAAATTGATTATAATTTACTCTACCTTTGGGTGATTTAGCTTTATCTGTTATTTATAACACTAGGTGTGTACAAAATCGTCTTCAGATTATTTGAACTTTTAATTACATGATTTTGTTGTTGTTAACTTTAACGGCCTACAAAACATATTTCGGACGTTTTAATGACACGTATGTAACAACACGTTGTAAAATATAGTTGTTTAATTGTTTATCGTATTTTACTGTGCCAAACCTTGCTTACTACACGTAGGGCAGATTGTTGAATATCTTTAGCTCCATTGTTTGCTGAAGTCTATGTGTATCCGTTGGTCACTGATATTGCTTATTGTAATTAAGGTAATATTTTATTCATTTTCAAGAAAATGTGCAAGTTTTATTTTTGGGCAACAGCTTAACAACTCTACACCGGGTTTTGTCTCCCCCCCCCCTTTGCTTGGACTACGGAATTTGTTATGCAGTCAGTTATTTATTCTATACCCCAGTCTAAATGGAGCTAAAGATATTCAACAATCGGCCCGATATGCAGAGGAGATAAACACTTTCAACTGGGGGTGCAGGACCATTGTTATATTACCACACAGTTGAAAATATTTCAAGTGTTATCACCTCCCCGATTCAGATTGAGTATTTTTTTCATGACGTAAAGCACAAATACCTGTCCTCGTTAACAAATAAATCTTGAGCTTCTATCGTATGTTCAACTAACTTTGTTGACCGTATGTTTCATTATTTATTCGAAAAGGAAAAAAGACGAACAAAAGTCATGAAATAAAGCAAAGGTTGTCTGGCAAGCTTTGATCTAACAACTTTGTGCAGAACCAAAATGCTTTTTGCCATTTTATCTATTGCTTTACGTGGTAAATTAAAAACTATTCAATTCAACGTGTTTTCAAAAGAAAACAAAACTCATTGGTATTCAACAAACTATATGTAATACATCTAAACTGGTACCGTACATTGCTGAGATTACTTCAAAAAACGTTGTTTTTGAAATAATCTCAGCCATATGCGGTACCAGTTTACATGTATTACATTACCCAGATAGAGGTATAAATTAGCTCCAATACATTTATAGCAATAGTTCAATGCAATTATTATATACATTCAAATTAATCTTTTTTGTTGTTCTTGTGTCTTGTTTCTTATGTTCATTTTATTTTAAAAAGAACATACAACAAAATAATAATTACAATATACACCTATGTACGCAATGAAAATGGCACTGTAATTAGTGGAACCTCCCCTATGCCCCATTCCCATTTGTTACTAACATGTATCGGTGTATTCGAGACGTTCTTCCCGCTGCTAGCTGGTTGTAAATCACGTTCTACTTCGAAGCAATTTTCGATCAGTCCCTCCCAGCTACAAGAAGTCATTGCTGGCAATTGCGTTTCTTAGAGATGAAATGATCCCCACTCTATTTGAAGATCCTCTCATAGATAGACAAATCTAGTGAAGAAGTAATATAAACGTAAATTTGAAATTTCTATAAATATAATAACAACTGCTTTTTAATGCCCATGATAGAGTGAAAATACTTAGATTGTAATTATTGAAGAACGGTACACCAGTCCATATTTAGCAGTTTGAGGTACTTGAAATTTTAAAAATTGTGTAATAATCTAGACATTATGACATGGAAATTTAGCGAGTTTGTTGGATAAATTCGCAATCACGTTACTAGACCAAAATCAATTTCATGTTAAGAATTAAGAAATCGTTATATTCTGTACTTGAATAGCTCGTGGTTTTCGAATATTGTTGTTTGTTCGGTTTTTTAATGTGATTTATTTGGTGAAAAACATAATTCTGCTCGTATTAATCGATGCAGCGTAATAAGAAGCTTCAAACAACAATTTAAGTGGAGGAAATCGCTGAAAAATATCCAATAATCGTGATCATCTATAATAGTAGGAACCTAACTTGTCAATGTAAAATATACCAACTCTGCTGAGGTTATTAAGCCCTTCCAAAATATCCTTTGTTTCCGTTTTCTGTCTTTAGAATATCTCGCAGACAGATCGAAGTATGTCGTGCAGATTATCAGTTACCCAACCGTAAGAGAACATCATTTTTTTTATAGCTAAGTCTGAATAAATAGCTAAATGAATGTTGGTCTTTTAAATAGTAATCTTCTTGTGCTCTCTGATCAGAACAGATGCGGAAAAATTATAACTCCCGTCAAGAAATCTTCAAAATCCGAAACTGAAAAACGAATCCATATTTTCTAATCCCTAAGAGCTTCAAAATTAGCTTTAGTTTATCCAAAAAAGACCCGCTTTTCTTGCACACGGGGGCTAACTACGATTTGGTTTGGTCGGGGATGTGCGGCTGAGGACTCGAAACCCTTACCCATTTCTAAGAGTTATTTGGTAGCAAAGGTAACCATTTCTAAGGATTTTGCTTCAAATATATATACCACTTTTTCAAAATTTTTCGGGCCCCCAATAATTTCAGCTTTTAATAGTGTTTTGAAGCAGTTTTCAGAAAGATAGGACCCATATATAAGGACCTCTCATGAAAAAACAACTTCCCACATCTAAGGATTTCTGACGAAAATGCAACCCATGTCTAGGAATTTCTCACGAAAAATGACCCAATGGAGCCGATCATCCCCATATATGTAAGTATGTAAGTAACCCCCTCCCCCAGGACGCACGCCTTCTGTATCGGACCTTTTATATCCGTCCACTGCTGTATAAAAATACAAAACATCTAGCGGCGCGATCGGTGCGAATGCAAATTCATAAATTTATATACCTTTTAAATCCACTTCTAGAAATAGGGGATTGAAAAGTTTCCCCTGGAAGCATAGATAAAACATAAAAAGCATTTCAAAAGGGAAAATAATGATCTTCGATCCTGAATATGCTCTAACTATAAAATGTATACATTTTAACAAGGTCCCGTGACATATTTTACAAATGGCACGGTAATTCTCACTGCGTTATAACTATTCAAACGACCACTTTAAGGGGGGGGGGGGGATACGCGTTAAATCATAACCATAACCGAGGATTTAGTGACTCCAACATGTCTTTCGATTATTTCAACCTTTTGTTTACAAATCAAATCTACGTACAAAACAATCTGCGTACGTCCATCAGGTTTTACCTAAAATTCTATTCCACTTTATGAGATATTCTGCTCTGGGCACAAACCAAAATGGAAATCCGAGATGGGGAAAATATTAGATTTCCCAATGTTTTAATTTGTAATAGAACTTGTGGCCAGAGCCAGAGTAAGGTTTTCAGTAATCAACCACATATCCTCTAAAATGTTACTGAAAACGAACACTCTTCTTTCACCGACAGGGTAAGCCTTCGGATATCCCCGCTCTACATTCATTTTACAAATCAGATTGACGGATATCCTATCGAGCCTGCTTAAAGCCTGCTTAAAGCTATAATTTCAACAGATTTGTTAAACCAAGAATCCCGAATGGTTTCAGAGCCTGGGGATTCCGCGGCTGTTGTATAAAAGTTATGTATGGGTTGAAGAAAAGAATGAGAAACAGAAATAATGTGTTGGATTTGACAAGACACGTTTTGCCAAGATTACATCACGATGATGCCATCGAGGTACGGTAAAAAGTTCTCCGCAAGTGCTTGCCGATATCACTTGATTTCGGTAGTGACGCGATTTCGGCGTAACAACTTCGATAATATTTAAATCAATAACAGAAAAACAGCATTTAATCTAAACCTTTAATAGCTTTAGAAAATTACGTTACATTCACGACACTTACAATAGTGAACTCTATTACACCGTTGGTAATTGTTAATTACTTTTCAAATTCCGTTTATAAAGGCATAAAATACTCAAACTTAATCAATTTGAGTTATTATTTGTGGACATTTCAGTAATGCTTTGAATGTGGGATGAATCACTTGAATTGTAAATACAATAACAAGCAAAAGATAAAAACAATAATTGTTTCTTGGTCCTAATCGTTCTTTTTAAAAAATCTTTTGTTGCCAATTGGCCAAATGTGGCAAATTGGTAACAATAATTTTCCTTTCAAATCTTCTTTCTAAGCATAAAAACTCTAAAACCTAATCAATTTGGGTAATAATTTACGGACATTTGCGGACATTAACACTTAAGTGCCCAAGGGGGGTCCATAGTACCCAACATTTGATTTTTTTGCGATTTCTCGGTTACGCAATCAAATTTTTCAAGGAGTTTTTTGCTAATTGTCTGATTTATGAATACGCTTCTCCTGATACAAAAAAAAATTAAATTCGCCCACGGCTTCATAAAAAAAAAAAAAAAAAAAAAATTACTTTTCAAATTCCGTTTATAAAGGCATAAAATACTCAAACTTAATCAATTTGAGTTATTATTTGTGGACATTTCAGTAATGCTTTGAATTAGGGATTCAAACATGTTACAGAATGGTTCATCACAAATCAACAACGATGCATCCATGCGTCCGCGTATTTTTATCCCGCGAGGGCGGCTTTAGCCGCCCGAGCTGGATAAAAATACGCGGACGCATCGGATGCAGAGTTGTTGATTTGTGATGAACCACTCTGTAACATGTTTGAATCCCTTTCAACAACGAAAATCTTAATGAAAACTTATTAATATCGTGCATATAGGAACATAATTATTCTCACTTATAACATTAAAATGTTCCCAGTTCGACAAAAGCTTTCCCGGACTAATATTTTAGAAATATCTGAAGCAAAACGATAGTTTTTGGTTTGTTGCTTTGCAGTTTGCACCTGGTGTACTTGCGCGTACTCAGAGTTCTAAACGTGACGAACAGCGCGCCGGCTTAAGCGTACCGCGTAAACGCACTTCCGTGAACATTGCGCCGGGCGTGTCGCGCTAATTTGCATATCAACTGTGGGTTGATAACGAATCAACAACGGTACGCTCCTGTACAAGGAGATACGGTGAGTTGTTGAATGTGGGATGAATCACTTGAATTGTAATACAATAACAAACAAAAGATAAAAACAATAATTGTTTCTTGGTCCTAATCGTCCTGATAATTTTAAAAATCTGTTCTTGCCAATTGGCCAAATGTGGCAAATTGGTAACAATCATTTTCCTTTCAAATCTTCTTTACTAAGCATAAAAACTCTAAAAAATCGATTTGGGTAATGATTTACGGACATTTGCAGACATGAAATGTGCGACAAACCTTTTGGGTGATTTAGCTTTATCTGTTATTATAACACTAGGTGTGCACAAAATCGTCTTCAGGTTATTTGAACTTTTAATTGCATGATTTTTGTTGTTAATATGTCGTGCAGATTATCAGTTACCCAACCGTATGAGAACATAAATTTTTTATAGCTTAGTCTGAATAAATAGATATTTAAGGAATGTTGGTCTTTTTAATAGCAATCTTCTTGTGCTCTCTGATCAGAACAGATGCGGAAAAATTGTAACTCCCGTCAAGAAATCTTCAAAATTGGAAACTGAAAAACGAACCCGGATTTTCTAATCCCTAAGAGCTTTAAAATTAGCTTTAGTTTATCCAAAAAAAGACCCGCTTTTCTTGCACACGCCCCCACCCCCGTGGGGGGTCTGGGTTTGGTCGGGGATGTGCGGCTGAGGACTCGTAACCCTTACCCATTTCTAAGAGTTATTTGGTAGTAAAGGTAACCATTTCTAAGGATTTTGCTTCAAATATATACCACTTTTTAAACATTTTTCGGGCCCCCAATAATTTCAGCTTTTAAATAGTGTTTTGAAGCAGTTTTCAGAAAACTGGGACCCATATCTAAGGACCTCTCGAAGGAAAAAAAACAACTTGCCACATTAAGGATTCTGACCCCAACATTACAAACCATGTCTAGGAATTTCTCAAGAAAAATGACCAAATGGAGCCGATCATCCCCATATATGTAAGTATGTAAGTAAACCCCCTCCCCAAGGACACACTCCTTCTGTATCGGACCTTTTATATTCGTCCACTGCTGTATAAAATACAAAACAACTAGCGGCGCGATCGGTGTAATGCAAATTCATAAATTTATATACCTTTTAAATCCGCTTCTATGGATAGGGGATTGAAAACTTCCCCTGGATGGATAGAAAAAACATAAAAAAGTAATTCAAAAGGGAAAATAATGATCTTCGACCCTGAATATGCCCTCACTTATAAAATTCATACATTTTAACAAGGCCCCATTATATTACAAATGGCATGGTAATTCTCACTGCGTTATAACTATTCAAACGACCACTTTATGGGGGATACCGCGTTAAATCATAAACCATAACAGGGATTTTAGTGACTCCAACATGTCTTCGATTTATTTCAACCTTTTGTTTACAAATCAAATCTACGTACAAAATAATTGGGACGTCCACCAGGTTTTACTTAAAATCCACTTTCACTTTATGAGATGCCTCTGCTCTGGGACAAAACAAAATGGATACCTGAGATCTGGGGGACAATACTAATTCCCAAACTTAAACAAGGGTTATATAGGGACCATTTCAGTAATGCTTTGAATGTTGGATGGGGGAAATCAATTGAATTGTATACAATAACAAGTAGAAATTTTTTTGCCAATTGGCCAATTGTGGCAAACTCGTAACAATTAGTATCCTTTTCATTTTTAATAAGCATAAAAACTCTAAAAAATCGATTTGGGTAATGATTTACGGCATTTGCAGGACATGAAAGTGCGACAAACTATATAAGAATGTAATACAATAAAACAAAAAAAAACTAAGAGAAAAATCATCATTGTTTCCGAGTCCAATCGTTGCACCTTAGATGTCTTTTGTTGAACGTTCTTAAGTGTTGCGTTTTTACGAAAGTTGAAAAATGAAGGTAAATGCAGAAGTGTAGTAGACCTCTCTCTTCTCTCAGATTTAGTTACAAACATTGTTGAGCTGCATTCAGGCCCAACTTTAAAGAGTGACACTGACACATTGGAAATAGTGCGCACTCAAAATTGGCCCTCCACCTGAAATGTTAAGTCCAAATCAGCGTCTTATGGGGGAAAACATGAATGGTTTATAATAAAAATAAAAAATCTGGAGTGATTTTTATTCAGTAGCCTGAGGATCGTGGTGTTAAACACAAGAACAACCACACGCTGAAAGTCGATTCCCCCGGCATCCACCCTGTTTGACTGTTGGTGACCAATGGACTTTAATATAAATGGTATGCGTCTGTGATTTCATGCAAAATAAAAAAAATGTGTTGACTTAAGTTACGCAGTACTACAAATAACAAATGATATCCAATGAAATCCAATGGATATCATTAGCCTCATATTCAGGCTGCTACGTGTTGCTTGTGTATGGATTTTTTACAAAACCATGTCGATAGGTATCAGATGGACAATTCTCAAAACATAATATGTAATGATTAACGTGCTTGCCCGGCTTATATGCCACATAATGATGAAAAAGGGGCTAGGAATCAACATTGTAATATTTATTTATTATTTTAAGTAATCCTTTTTTAATTAAAACAAATAGTCAGTGCCTCTAAGCAATTCATTTTAACTGCACTCATAAAAGTCATCGGATATCCTGCCGTGACTTGAGTTTGGCTAGAATGTTTACTCTAACTCTTTTTTATCATGTACTTTTATATTAGTTTACCCGGATTTAATCTCAAGGCTCTGTGTCTTCAGGACCGGCAAATTATTTACCGTATCTTGTATATACTTGCTAGTGTACAAAAAGTCGCTAAGCAATCAATTAGGTATGTTGAGTTACAAGATATTATCGTTTTCTTAACATTTTTGGTCTTCATCCCGAAGTGGGATCCGGGAGTGTTCGTATTGTGATCAGTGACCAGCATGGCCGGTGTGAAGTGGATTAATATCAATTCATTGTTTTGTTCAACTGGGGGCTACGTTTGCGGCAATTCCAACTGATGCCAGAATCATGGCACAGCTAGATGTACATAAATGAAAAACACAATGTGATAAATATAGTTTATAGCGAAAAGTGCGTATGCCGGGCACAATACTAAGTTTTCATGCGATACAATGTTTTTTCTCGACACACTAGGTTTTTATTCGCTGAAACACATTGTCTATCACCTAGGACACATGTGGTGGAGTGGATAAAGCGCCCGACCACACAAAAGGTTGTGAGATTGAGCTCCGCTTGGCCAGCGTGTTGGCGCCCTGAGTAAGCGCTTTACCTCATCCTCTCTACCCATATGTATAAATGGGTAACGGTGTATAAGTTTTGTAGTCCGCCAGACTAATCGTCCCCTACAACGGGAAAGAATAGTGCACTCGATTCATTGGTTCACGCTTGATTCCTGTTGTCTATTGAGCTCAGGCTATGGCTCCTGGCGTACTTATATCTACGTTTAATACCATCAATATTCAAATGTTGGGGAAGATAACAATAACATGCAGCAACATGACCTGCATACAGTGTCATTTACTTTCCTTTTAACCTCATGAAATAAAAACAATTTTCTGATTTTTAGTATTATATGATTCAATAAGAAGAGTAATTGGCACAATCAAACCCTTACAGCAAAATCAATATTCAGTTTTCAATTTGAGTTTATGTGCCATTTTTGTCTTAAGCAAAAGACACATAGTGATCACCTTGTCCACTGTTTGTTGTCTATCGATGATGTTGTTGTCTGTTGATGATGTGTGTTGTTGATGAGGTGTGTTGTATGTTGAGTTGTTTGTCTGTTTGTTGTCTTTTGTGAAAAATGGTTACATTTTCCTAATATCCGCATACTTCTATGATTCAACCACACGTGAAGTCAAATGTACAACATGGGATCCTTCATTGGGTTGAGCGGTCAACGCTCACATCCAAGGTCAAAAGATCATGTGGGTCAAGTTGTAGATTTGACCTCAATAATTGAGGTCAATTCGACTTTTCAATTATTGAAAAGTTTTAAGTTCAATTTGGACCCAAACTTGGTTGATGGATATTACACGGAAAGCCTCCACTTGTTTATAAGGTCAAGTCACATTAAGTTCAAATGACTATGAGGACATATGAGGTCATAAGGAGCTGAAGGGCATAATCTGGAGAGATAAATCAGTAAGGTCGGAGCTGAAATGAACCCAGGAAGTCCTGCAACGGTGCATCCATGTTCAGATATCAATAACAGACTGAGGTAATTTTAGTCACGGCCAGTTGCAACCAATCCGAAAGTGGGTGCATGCACAGGTGCACGTACACACCTCTTTCAATACATTTACACATGAAGAGCGCCGCTCTTACTCTCATTACTGAATGTGACGTCATATTTGCGATACGCTGGGGGATATTTTGAAAATTCCTGTATTGTGGTGTTTTCTGACGTTCTGAGACTTTTTTAGACGCTCGGTGGTAAAATTCATATTCGCAGTGATAATGGGAAAATCCGAGTATGGTCTCGGCTATCGGAAGCTAAACAAATTGAATAAGACTTTCCGTTGTTCAGTTTTTGTGTTTGTTTTTTAGTAGTAGCCGTGCGCCATGAAGTCCATCCCGGAAATTGTGGTGAAAAATCCTCCTAAATAATGGTAGATTATGCTCGATATAATATGACTAGTGAGATCTACTATGTGTCGGTGATTACTTAGATCATTCCTGAACGCACAGTGTCATCATTGCAGGGTGACATTCACTTTAAACACAAGGTGACCAATGAATAACTGCATGGCTATTTTCCGGCAGTGGAACCAAGTTTTTTGAACTGGGAATCGCAAATGGAGATTTGATTGCTGTCATAATTAGATGCGCGGAAACGTGTTTGTGGCTGCGGTCAAGCATGGTTTGCACATGACACGTACAATGTAAAACACACATTCGATTGTTGTGTATATTTAGGTCAAGTCACCCGAATTACTACACCATGCGCGAATTCATCGTCGGTGACTTGTCACTAAATTTGTTATACAGGCGTCAATTGACGCTTGTTTGTGCAGGTAGGATTGTCGTTTCAATATTCAGGGTACGGTTGGATGACGTATCTCGAGTTCTCGGCGAACTTCTCTAGCAACTTTGTTCATAATGCGTTTCACTAAAGGTTTATAGTAACTAATCTTGAAACGTCGCCTCCTTAGTTTCACCATGGAAGAAAAGATAAGAATGAACCACAACGATTCACAATCAGATTTTAATCCGTTTATCCATTCACCAGCACAAAGGAAGGGATTCAACAGCGCCCCTTTGATCATAATCCCACTGCCGCAATCGAGATCGGCGACCAAATCATTACCTTAGAATTTTTTTGAAAACTCTATTTCCGAACACGTAGAAAGTCGCAAAGTATATTGCATATTACAACATGTTCCTGCTTTCTCCGGTCCCGGGGGTCTCCGGTGTGTATTGCTGTTGCTTTCGTTATATAGAATTAATGTAACATTGTTATGCGTTCAGCTTTAATGCCCAAGACGGCCCATGTGAAAAATAAAGGATGAAGTTTGACTAAATTTCAACGTTGGACCCGGGGGGGGGGCGGTCTTGGATTTTCGGTGGGCACCCATGCTCATGCCATGGGTTCTAAAGTGACCCCTAAACGGGGCCAATTCTCAGTTAAAATACCAAAAAAATACCCGGGCCCTAATTGGACCAGCTTGGTGAAATTATACTAGTTCTTAGTGAAAATATACACCTAACGGTACGGCAGTAATATTTAAAAAACATCCTACTGTGCATTTTAAATATATTTTCCGCAGTTTTATACTCTTTGAAATTCCACTTATAATGTTTATAAACGTCCTTTCTTGTTTGCAAAATATTTTGATTAATATGTAACAATTATTTTTTTTCACTTTACTGCCTTTACATAATCATTTATTATATGATTTTTTGCTGTTGGCCTGTTCTATGATGACAAATAAATTGATTGAAATTGAAGATAATTTGCAGCGAGATTATACCTTGCCGGGACCTTGTTCTTAAATACATGAAAAAATCACATTTAGCCACTATAACAAAAAAATGACCCTTGTTCTACTGCAAGAAAAATACACACTTAGGGTCATTTTGCTTATGTTTAGGTTAATTTTTCCCTATTTGTATCATTGAACCAGCACAATCACAACTGAATTTTGTACAACCCATCGGACTTGAACTTGATTAATTTGAATTTGATACCCCTAGTGGTAGTCCCTATTTGGCAGCTAGTCCCTCTTTTTTCGGAACTATGGGTTCCCGAGCAAAATCCAAGAACCCCCACGTGCGTGTTGATCGGTCTCCATGGATGCCGCCATCATTTTGAGTATTTACTTCGCAGCATTCATCGCGTTCTGATTCCTGAGTGACCCGAATCTTTTACGCATGAAGAAAACAAAACCACGAACTGAGATATTCTCGGGGAGAAAATCTAATAGATTCTCCTCGGATGGGCCACTTGACTGAGAGAATAGAATACAATTGCAATTATGGGGCCGCAGATAGATCCTTCAAACGTCAAGTTGGTCGATGTGCTTCTTCTATATCTCTTTTCTTCCAGGTTTCACGTATTACTACATTTAGAGATCAAGGACCTTCGTCTCTGATTCCAGGAGAGCAATTGCGTAATCAATCACTTCTCCCGTGGTATAGAAATTTGATCACTTGAATGTAAATCAAGTTGGTCCCAGTCATGACCAGTAGTCCAAGATAAATAGAAAAAAAATACTCCGGAAATAATAAGCCCTAGCTGATTTTTTTCAGGATAGGTTTCCATGTTGTTCGAAGCAATGTCAAAATCACCAAGTAGCCCCCTGTGCTAATTGAGGAATAGGGGGTAAAGTTTGTAAGGGGGCCAAATTTTAAAATGTTCCCCTTTGTGTTCAAAGGTATATTTTGCCCCTAGCTACGATTGATGGTTAATTAACTATGCGGAAATAACAGTTCAAGGTCTACTGGGGTCAAGGTTCAGAATGCTCCAATTCTTTTTGGGCGGGGGTAGCCTGCGCGCTACCTGCTCTATTCGCTTGGGTTTGACCTACTTTTCAAATACAGTGTTGCAGAAAATGTTCGTGCGCTTCTTCCGCTAAAATCTACATGTGTGATAGATTATGAAATGTTGTGGCCAATTTACGTCATATGGCTTGTACTCATAGATAGGGGCCTCAGCGAAAACCTGAACGTACGTTTACAAAAAGATATTAGGGTTAAAAAGAGTATAAATACAGGGCAATATCAGCGAAGGTTCCTGATAAATTTTCCAGTGAGTTGCTGGTTAACAGCGTCTTTAAATCGTTATGAGTGCATTGAATGAACGTATGCTTAAACGTTGGTCCACCGCATGTAGCAAGTCGTGGGCGCGGCGATATCATAAGATAATAAAATTCCTTTAAAAAGGACAGGGCGAGTCAAGGAGAAATTCCATGTGAAGGTCTTAGTAGATGATATATTGCTTTAGTTTGTAATCTTGAGCCATGAGTGCATTGAATGGACGGATGCATAAACGTTTGGCACCACAGTAGCGAGTCGTGGGCGATATCAATAATAATCATAAAAATTCCTTTAAAAAGGAAAGGCGGGTCCAGAGGAAATATCCATGTAATTGGTATGTGAGTATTATACGATGATAATTGCTTATTTTGTCATGCTTGAGTCACGGATCAGATGTTTGAAAATTATCTTTCTTGAAAATAATTATTACGTTCTTTTAGGTAAATCAAGGGGACTATGCGTGGATCACGAAAGCCCCTTTAAGATGTTTTCCTTTTGATGTTTAGAATAAAAACGTTTTCAAAATCTTTCACTATTCAAAGGTTGGATTGATTTATTTTTGCTTATGTAAGTGAGGCCTCGAGAAGACATTAGTTTATAGGCTTTGATGTGGATCACAACCTTTAATAACTACGGTTCGTATACATTGTTTAGGAAACATGAATGGCTGGATTTGATTGGATCAGCCACCTTATTTAAGTTTTGCGGTTATTGGCCTTTTTACGCAAATTAAACTCTAGATGACTTTTGATTTTTTGGGTCACCCTGAAACCGTTGATAATAAACCTTAGGCTGTTGTTTTCTACCTGCATGTCAAACATCAGTCCATAGGTCAAGGGGGGGGCTTCCAAACGCATAGTCCGGACAGACAGATCTCATGTTAGTAGACTAGGTCATTTCCCTGTGGTGACCTTTTACCTATGCGCACACTTTTTATAGAATGTGATATTTACGAGTATATACGGTATGATATGTAATATTCATGAAGTAACGAATGTTCTAAGTTTTTATTGAATTTAAATAGTGCAATGGCGTGGGTGTGAACATTTTAAAATTTTGACAAATTTAAGTCTTTGTGGGACGGAGTAATATTTAAGAAATATATGAAGTCATGGTTTACAATGTGCTGAAAGTGGGGCTTTTTACATTTTTCAAAGGGCTTTAACAAATAATTATTTAACACAATGGTTAGCGTCTCACGTTAAGAAATCCTATAACATACGTTACGTCCGTCAGCATGCAAATTCCGGCATTGCTTCTTCTAGTTCTGCTGGTGAGTCTGCCGTGGTCAACCTTGTGGTGGTAAGTATAGCGTTGATGTTTTTCCCCGGAAAAAAGTGTATTATTGGAGTTTGATTGGTCGCATTTTTTTTTTCCTTTAAAATCGTAAATGTCATAGAGGGATATGAACCCCCCCCCTATTCACTCTGCGTGAAATTAATTTACGTTCATGTAGACCTCGGCTAAGGGTGTCCAAAAAATCACATAACTCAACTTGCAAAAACTCCGCACAAAATGTCGTTCTTACTATCCTTCCCATACCTTTTTACTGGCTATTTCCCTTGACACGCCCTTTCCATCCTTTTTAAAGATTTTTATTCAAAAGTTTCCATGTGCCCGTCTCGTTCTGTATAAACTAATAAAACATATTTAAACAGATCAAGTATTTCCCTGTATAGTTATAGGGTCTCATTATGACAGATTTACGGATCTATGGAAGGTCACAAGCCCTCGGCCCTATAAGGGGTCAAAACAGATGTAGTAGATAAAGTGAGTTTTTTTTCGCATAATATGACCGTACAAACGGTAAAGTAATTTGGAATTATTTTGATTACAGCAATAATAGCAAATTAAAATTTGAAATTTTTGCAACATTTTGTGTTGGTAATTGTCTGTAAACTCACAAATTGGCGAGTGGTAACGCGTATTTGTCCATAAACATGATAAAGAAGCGATTTTGTAATTAGAATCGGGATCCATGATTTTAATTTAAGACGGCTACATAAGTCCAAAACGAAAACGCCAAATTATGTCTCCCTGTCCGAAAATGAGAGTTAAAGAGACACTGGAACTTTGAAAAATAGTGCGCCCTCAAGATTTTTTCATAAATTGATATTTTTGCATGGTGTAAAAACTTTTTATATACATTAGCCTCACTTGGAATGATTAAGCAAAAATAAGCCGCTTACGGGTAAACCGAACGATTTTATAATTAAATATGTCGCCGGCGACATTAATTCAGCAGACGACGCGGAAACGGCGTTTAATGCACACATAAAACACGCGGAGTTGTTTCCCTCCCCCCGGCATGTTATCTTGTTTGAGTTTAACCGGATCGTGACCTTTGTGGTTTTAATAATATCAATGAGTACGAGTCTATGTCTATGATATTCATGTAATAGACAACATCTGTTGATTAAAGTTAGGGGCAACTTCAAAGTTAGCCTACAGATTACCTGGAGGTCTATAGCCTCTTATTAATAGCCCTATCTGTTTTGGGGTATATTATTTTTACGTGCAAAATATATCTTTATTCTTCCCATGGCCTAGATTATCATTTGCGAGCAAATTTAAGAAATTTCATTTTTTTCTGAAAATGTGCCAGTGCCGCTTTAACTTGACTTGCCTGAGAACGACGTAACAACTAATGCATGAGCGTAGACTCGTACATGGCGTAATTTCCCTGCTATTACATATTGGAAGGACGTTTCCAGCAGCCATTGAATTATTATCGGAGATCTCCGATATTAATTATTCTAATTACAAAATTCCTTCTTTTGCGACACATAGAAAGTTTTGAGCTCTATCACTCACAGGTATTATTTACCAATGCAACTGTGCAAAAATCTCAAAACATCCGGAAAATTGGGGGCGCTCTTAAAAACATGTGCTGTTATTGCTTTAAAATAGGACCGTTTTGAAAATTTTACCCCACGATGACCTTGAGCATTTGTTGGCCTGTATTCTTAAACCTAAAGGTCAAAAGTTAGGCAAACTATACATTGACTTAATCAGTCAGACAAGAAGAATGCAATAGTCATTGATTTACCTCAATTGAATCATTTTAAAATTTCTACCCCTGTATGAACCTTACCCCCTTATTCCTTTATTAGCACAAGGGAGAAACTTGGGGACTTTTGATGTGTTGCTCCTTACAACATTAGAAAACTATCTTGAAAAAAAATAGCTATGGCATATTTATTTCCGTCCTCTGGCTACACGGATCCAAAGGTTCCTGGACTAACGGTTAAGTTTAAGGGTCGATGGTATCAGTCCATAGTCATGCATGTGTGCCAACGTACATAATACAGACTGAGCTAAAAATTGCACCATTTAATTTGAGACCCTGTTCTCAAAAATATTGAATAAAAGTAAGAGCACCAACATTTTGACCTTTCCAATCGAAAGAACTGCAATCCCCATGTTCAACGCACTTGTTATCCAATGCACACAAACATTACGAAAAGGAAGAAAGACGACCAAGAGTTATGAAAGAAAATTTGCTGGACAAGCTTTGACCTAACAACTTGTACAGAACTAAAATCCTGAACAACTTCATTTCCATTCAATTTATCTCGTTTTCAGAAGAAATTTCAACGACCTACATTATAATGTAAACTGGTGAGTTATTGTGAAAGAGGATGGGTATTTTGTTACCCAACCTGAATCGCGGAGGTGATAACACTTGGAACAATGGCTCGGCATACCGGGCCGATTGTCGAATATCTTTAGCTCATGGTTTGCTAAAGTCTATACATATCCATTGGTCACTAATATTCGAAAAAAGAAATTGAGGTGACATTTTAATCATTTTCAAGAAAATTGCCAGTTTTATGTGCTAGAGCAGACAGTTATATGATTTTAATAATTTATTATGAATTTACACTTGGTTTTACCCCAGCCCCCTGATTGGGACTACAAATTTGTTATGTAGTTGGTTACGACCCACAGTCTAAAACATGTACCACAATTAATACGTTGCCATTTTCGCCTATAAAATTAAAATATTTTACTTTAAAGAATCTAGAAGAGTTATAAATTAATCATTTGAACACACAGCAGGGGGTTTAAAATGCTTTTGTTTCATTCAACAATTCAACGCTAACTAACCAAGACGACGTAGTTGTGGGTCTGATGCAACGTTTTAAGCTCTTCAGTCAGCCTCATCAGAAAAAAAGCATAAGATTTAATGCTTATGGCTAACTCTTGTTTCGTGATATGAAAATCGTGGATGAGTGGCAGAAAAGCGAATAGACGCTCGTGGGCTGTGTTTTACTGAAATACTATTTGTATTTATGATTAATACGTGATATAGAATTGCCACTTAACCGTGTTCCCCCCATTGAATATAGCCGCTAGGCATTCTTAAGATGAGTGTTTAACAGTCCATTTCAATCAGCGTTCTTGATAACATCTATTAAAGAACGTGTAAACAATTTATTTTAAGTCATATAAATTATTGCGCTGTTAGATAGGCGTGTACAGGCTGCTACAAAGTTATTGTTTTCAGCCTGATAAAAGGTGCCATATTGTCCAATCATATTTCAAATGGCTTTTCTTTCTATTGCTTCAAATATTTTGCTGTTAAATTCCGTTTTCTTGTTTTTGTCGATTTTGGTTTGGTGTGATTACTAGAGAATTATGGAGAAAGGTCTCTGCTTTTGCTCTAAAATAAAACAATGTAACAAGATAAAAATCATCAACATCACTTCTAAATCAAAATAGCCAAGAAATTGGACAAAATGCTTGATGGAAAATCGACTTTATCTGTTACTATAAAAATATAATTTTTTAGGTTTTTTCTTTTTTTAATTTGATGTTTATTTCAAAAAAGGTTATCTCATCATCAAAATATGTAAACCGTTTACAATTAAACACTTTAAGAAAATGTCACTTGAAGAAGAACGAGTAGCATTGAAATTACAATTTAGGGGCATTATTTCTTATCATTTTGATCTTCTCACATTGCCGGTGTGGCAGGAGATATAGTCCTCCGGACTCACAGTCAGTCTGCAATGGTGAAGAATAGAGCACTTGATTCAGTTGAGTCTTCACGCACATTAGTTTCACGATATAAACCTGAGATACTCGAAGTGAAGATAGGTACTTTCACTTCATTGGACTTAAAATCAGCACACACTATTGGATCTGATTTTCAATGCAACTATTTTCAATGTAACGGGGGCGTAAAAGATTATTTATTTAATACATTGTTATATTTGGTTTTGAGCTTTGCCTTATTAAAGTTGTTCTTTTCTAGAAAATAGACAAATTTATTTTCATTATTTAAAAGTCGTTTAAAAATAAGTTACACTACTTTGATGGAATTTGTGTTCATTAATAACAAATCCAACTGGACAAATTCAACACGGAGAAAAATTGAGGACGACACTATATGAAATGTGGTAGTGTTCACTGTTGACTGTGTAAAATATTGCAATTTCTCAACCTTCCTTGAAGCATTATCGTTCTCGTTAGTTTGTTTCGTTATGTTATATCAATAAATTTAGTAGCTATCATTTGCTACTTTCATTGCATTGTCACTGAGAAGAGCAAATGGCACATCAAATTACTGGCAAGGATATTAATTCATTTCGATTTTCTCACATTATCGCCTAAATTTTAATCCTGACATAATGCGGAGATACTCGAAGTGAAGATGGCCACTTTCGATCATTGGACTTAAATCAGCCCCCATTAGGATCTGATTCGTACAACCTGTCAAAACAACTATTGCCAATGATCTGTGGGCTTTAAAAGATGATTTATTTGAATATTAATAAAAGTAGTTCTTTTTAAGAAAGAACAGAATTTGATGTCATTAAAAACTGTTCTTAAACTGAATTAGGTATTAAATAAGTCCAATTATGTGTAACCTCCTGAGCCCAAAAGGTTGACTCTTCGGTATATGAATGGTTCGTGCAGGCGTATGGTGGGGTGAAAAATACATCTTGATGTGAAGCCTATAACCAAGATCAATTAAGCAACTACAAAAACAATGAGTCTTAACAGGTTCTAATTGGGAATATGTTATCTATCACAACGCAAAGCCAAGATCAAGCGTTACACACACTCACAAGCAATCACTTGGAACAGGATGGGATGGCTAGGGAAGGCCTATATGCCATTCTTTAACAATCCGGTATTCTAGATTACAAAAGTGATACTTAGTGTCGACTGGTATTTGGAGTGGCCATCGTCTTGGATAATCTTCATTATCTTGTCTGAAAGTGGAAGTGTGGCAGGAAATATTGATCTTGGGTAATTTCAAATCTTTATTGATGCTGGTGTTATGCTGCACTGTTGCCATTTTTAATCAGCATTCATCATTATATTTTCAGTAAATGAAGGCCAAAGAAGACTTTCAAGACACTAATTTCATGACATTGGACAGCATATTCACTTTTGACGTTAGTTATTGGTCTATTCATGAATAATGGAACCTAAAGGTAGTTATAACACAACAATATCCCTCAAATGAAGTTGAAAAAGGACCTACGAACTTTCCACGCTTAGAGTCTGTCTGACATGCGCGAATTTGCTTACTTCGTGAAATGTTGTGCTGAAGTAAGTAATTTCACGTTTAATATTATCATGTGTTAGTCTATTCGTAACACGGAAATGTTCACTAGCGTTGTAATGTGGGGTGATTAAGGAGGAAATGGGAATTAAGAAAGATCTACCTCAAAAATTTGCACATCGATTGATGTTTAAAACGCGGGCCTGCAACTGTTATGCAGAGTTTTGTAAGGATGAAAGATTTGAGTGTGAACAACAGAATTCGTTAGCTGACGTGAGGAAAAAATATTCATTTAAGTGATTTGGCATTCACTGTAGTTAAATTCATACATCAGTCTTTCCAGTGGTTGCCTATTTGAAACTGTTGTTTGCGTGGATTTTGCTTGTGAAAGAATAGAACACTTGAGCGATGCTATTTCATATGCAGTCAGGCTACGAGATAATAAATTCATGAGTTTTGTTTTTCACATAACATAGCCCATAAAATAGTGCTTGTCCAAAACAGCCAAACAGTCAACCAAAAACATTCCATATTGTCGGGTGTCATAAGGTGCCACCCTTCTTTCTTTCTGAACACCCTTATGACTTCGGAAACCTTAACGCAATAACCCACATAACCGGTGGTTTATTCCGTAAGGTTCCGAATTCATAAGGTGTCCATAAGAAGGTGTCACCTTATGGAACAACCCTCTATTGTCCCCCTTGCGTCATCTTTGGGTCAAACAAAGTCTCTCTCCAAGTGATTTAGACTCGCGTTACATCGTTTAACGGAGCTTTTAATAATAATTTATCTTTTTATTGTATTTCACAATTTTTGACACTCAAACTGTAAGAGGCCAAACGGAAAAAAAAATTTGTCACCGGGTCAACTGTGTCCATACAAAAGGAATTAAATGCAGTAACCTCCCAAAATTTACTGAAATGAGATTTGCACACTCAAATGGACAACCTAAATCAATGCAGTAAATCAATAAATGTTCTCCCAGAAATAGCAATAATACAAATACTGGGCTGAGGTGTCCCTTCAATTTTTTTGATTGGGTTTAAAATGTTTTTTGGCACACTAAAATGGACACCTATCATAACGGTAATCAATCAGTGTTTACTCAAAAATAGCAATAGATACAAATACTGCTGAGTGTTGTCTTCGATTTTCCAGCTAGAATGACCACACACCTTTGAACCTTACTTGAAAATTAAAATGAAAAATATGTAAACATTACTTCATTTAGGCAACCACCTATATTTCCAAGTCAATCATTCCCAATTCCAATCCATCAATTACGTTAAATCGTCCTAAGCATTATTGGCCCTCATTATTCCTGCCATTTTTAATGTTTCACTTTATTCTAAATAAATAGATTTTATAAACATTACACAGGAGTGGTAATACAGTACGAAAGGACAAACACGTTATACTAAATGTTGTACCTATGAGGCAATTTCATTTTCCTCCTATTTCCTTATTGTTGTTTTTTTCACAACCGCTTCTTGTGTCCTCCTTCCTCATATATACTGGAATATCATCTGTTCGCAAGCACTTGCGTTAACTTGCGACAACTGCAAAAAAGGTATTACGGTACGCCCCTACCCCACCAAGGAAGAAGGCAGTACAAAATGAATTCATGTTTCACAATCAATCATAATTATCTGTATGTGTTTTCCTCACAATCAGATGGTTATTTATGTTTTTGTTTATTTGAAAGCTTTGAACTCTCGCTCATATATATATTAAACTCAGACGAGTCTCGTGGTCTAATGTCATATTGATACCAAGTAAATGTGCAGACAACATTTACGAGAAGATTAGACATCCTCCCTCGACAAAATAAAAGGAGAGTTTTGCTCTTTCTCGCGAATGGTTAAACTATCTGGTTTTTTTTTTCCGATACAGTTATTGAAATAAGGATTTCCATATATCAATCAAAACTCTTCAACGTTTCAAAACATTCAAAACTGCTAACACAGAAAGTTAAACGTACGTGCTAGGCGATAACTTGCCATGCACGCATTAACAAGAGTTTGGAGTGAAGGACACACTATTTGATCTTTGGCATAGGGACTTAAATCCGTGATTTGGAAACTTTAGATTTTGGATGTAAAGTGGATTGTTTAACATGTTTTTGTTAACACAAGTTCACACATGGACAAAACAGTGATGCAACCTTTGGCCTCTTTGAACGCTTTTTTTTATTATGGCGGTTTTAAACTGTATTTCCTTCCCCCCTTCCTTTTCACCTCGCCCCTGAAAATTTCTAGTAATCTATGAGAAATCGAACGAACATTTTTGATGCTACAGGCCTACCTTTGATGGGATTTGTGTTCTTAATAACAAATCCAACTTAACTAAAATTGTCACCTGGAGAATATTGAGGATGATCATGACAGCATATGAAATGTGGTAGTGTTAACTTTTGACTGTTTAACATATTGCGATTTCATCACCTTGAAGCATTCTTCGTTCTCGTTTATTATATTTCCTCAAGTTATCTAACTAATAACTAACATTTGCTTCTTTCATGCATTGTCACTTGAAGAAGAGCAAATAGCACGATCACATTTACTGGCAAGACTATTAATCATTTAGATCTTTCCACATTATCGCTAAATTTAACCATGATATAATGCGGAGATACTCGAAGTGAAGATGACCACTTTCGCTTCATTGGACTTAAATCAGCCCACACTAGGATCTGATTCGTATAACCTGTCAAATAACTATCGTCAATGATGTACGGGCTTTAATCCTAAAAGGCCCGGGGGCCGCCCCGGACATTTTTGTCGTATCTCACCTATTATTTTTCACGCCGAAACTACATGATTTTTTTTCTTTGAAGCCTTGCGCTCGATTTAAGACCATTTTGAACAAAATCGGACCTACGGTTATGACGCGGCGTTACGTAATCGCGCACTGTGTGCGAAGAAAAGCTATTTCCCATTGAAATTACACGGAACAACAGAAATCCATTTTTTTGTGCTAAGGATACAGTTACACTATGTTTTATCTTATTTATTTGATTTATTTGAAGTAGGAGAATGTGCCAAAAAATCCAACTTTTGCTTGAAAATGGCAAAAAACCATGAATTTTGCGATTTCTTTAGATTTTTCGCATTTTTGCATGACGTCATGATTGACGTCACTGTGACGTCATACAAGGTATGTTTGTACCTTTTTTTGGTATCCATGGACTCGGGAGGGTCATAGCTATCCATTGGTATCACACATATGATAGTTCATCAATCCGTTTCCGAGATACTAGGGAAATCCGCCCCCACCTGGCGTTGAGATTGGTCCCAAAATCCCCGGCGCTTTAGGGTTAAAAGATGATTTATTTGATACATTAATACAAGTGTGTTTCTTTTTCAGGAAATGACAGTTGATGTCATTAATCTGTGCTTAACGACAATGAAGCAGGGATGAAACTAGCTTAATTATGTGTAATCATCCCCATCCCAAAGGTGACTACTTCTGAAATGAAACGCGGGCCCGCGGGCTTCTTCTTCTTGCGTATAGGCGGCAGCTAATGTGTTGTAAACGTTGAGCCAGCTCAACGTTGATTGGTTGGGGTTTGAGATAATCTGTATGGCGGAACGAAAGGTAGGACATTCCATTGAGAATGTGATCCCAGTCTGTGATGGAGAACCTAATTGGCAGGCTGGCGATGGCCGCCGCCCCCCATCGGTGCATATTGCTATTGAAGCGACCGACTCCTGCGCGATTCCGGTTTAAGGTGACCCATTCCTTGCGTGGGAGAGTCTGCCAGGTGGTAGTTCTGTCTTAGGTTAATAGAGAGTTCGATCTGGTCTGGAATGTCTAGCCGGCAGTATTCCATGTCTGTACGATTTTGAATGGGGAACGGAGAGTTTACAAGCGTTTCGGCAGAAAGTCCAGGCGAGAGCGCAGTCTCTGTCTAACCGAGTTGGACTTGGTGGTGATTTCTTTGACAGTGTTTATGCAGCAGGTGCTTGTTTTCCAGCAGCCTTATTCACTGTTTTGTGCGAGTGGTGCTCTCTCCGAAGTGCTGCAAGTGCAATGCCTGAAATCACTGGTATAAATTCAGATGGAGTGGGGCGGAAGACAAGCCAGTTTTGGTTCTCAAGGTCTCGTGAGTACCGTGTCCAGCTTCCTTTATGTGAGAGTTGTTGCACCATGCTTGGGCGGCATACTCAGGTGCTGTAGACCATAGCCAGGCAGTGTGCGTAGGGTCGTTGGGCGGCTGCACCACCATGAAGATCCAGCAAGTCTGCACAGGAGGTTATTCCTCTAAGATACCTTGGCGCATAAGGACTTGAGGTGCTGCCGCGCCGGTAAGTAAGCTGCGTGTCAAGCTTCACTCCCAGTAGTTGGTATGGGGATTGTATAAACAGAGGCGCTCCTTGAGGTTCATTTGAAGCTGGCGAGTAGCCTCTTGGTGGGAGGTGTAAGGCAGTTAGCGTGTTCTTGGCTTCGCTTCAGCTTCATTCTCCAGTCTTGAGATATGCTGCAAGTAGCGCCATGTCTGTTGTAAGTGGGTGCTTTCTACTTCTTCCAATTCCTGTCCGATGGAGAGGGCAAGATCGTCGGCGTATCCATATGTCTAGATGTTGTTTTGAGGTAAGTCGGATATCCAATTTGAACAGCATAGGAGCCCGTACAGATCCTTGTGGTACTTCCTCAGACCCGCAGACGACTACTCTGCCCTTCACTGGTCTTGAGAATAGACCTACGGTTTGCAAGCATGTTACATATGACTTGTACAAGGTGACGATCCGGAGTGGTCCTGAGAAGCTGGAGGGGTCCAGGCCCTGGTGCCACACGGTGTATGCTGCAGTAAGGTCCCGCCGCGTGCTGATTGGGTGCAATTATTACCATCATTGATGTGAGCCTTTATAAACCCCATTCAATTGAGTAACTCAAAACAATGAGTCTTAACATGTTCTAATTGTAATTATATCTATACACACACAAACGCAAGCCAAGATTAGCCCTTAACACACAACTCACTTTAAACCCATATCATTGAGTACTTCAACAATGAGTCTTAACATTGTTTCTAATTGGTAGGTATATCTATACACACACGCAAGCCAGATTAGCCCTTAACACACACTCACAAGTAATCACTTCGGAACATGATGGATGACTTTGGAAGGCATAATCATCCGGTATTCTTGAAATAAGGATACTTATTGTCGAATGGTTATTGTGGATGTGCCATCGTCTTGGATATCTTTATTATCTTATCTGAAGTGGTTCGTGTGGCAGGAAATATTGCTCTTGGGTACTTTCAAATCTTTATTTGAGATGGCGTTATGCTGCACTGTTGTTGTCATTTTTAATCAGCCATTCATCATTATATTTACATTAATTGAAGGCCAAAGAAAGAACTTTCAAGACACCTATTTCATGACATGACATGCATATCACTTTCGACGTTAGTTATCAGTTTATGTCATGAATAACTAATTTAAGTAGTTATAACACACACTATTATACTCAAATGAAGTTGAAAAAAGGACTTACGAATTTTCCCACGCTTTGTGTTTGTCTTGAAATACCGAATTGCTACTTCGTGAAATGTCATGCTGAAGTAATTCACGTTTAAATAATTAACCAAGTGCTTAGTAAAATTCGTAACACGGGAATGTTCTCAAGCGCTGTAATGTGAGGGTGATTAAGGAAATGGAAAGAATTCTCCCTGAAAATGTGCACATCGATTGATGTTCAAAATGCGGGCGTTGCACCTGTTATGCAGACTATTATGTAGGATGAAAGATTGTGAGTGTAACAAAAAGAACAATATTGAATTAGTTAGCTTAGCATCGAGGAGCAAATCCATTTAAGTAATTTGTCAATCACTGTAAGTTAATTCCATATATGCAGCAGTGGCCTAACCAGCTTTTTTCAGGGGTAAAGGGGAGGGGGCACATATATTTTCAGGGGTAAGCATATATTAAAATTTGTTAGTATGGTATAGGCCAATTGTTTTCACTGTAAATTGGCACCTGTGCAGAAAATCACTAATTTTCAGGGGGAAAGAGGGGACGCAAGATTACGCCACTGATATGCGGCTTCCAACTTTGAAGTTGTATAGAAACAAACGTTACAGCGGAAAAGCTTTCCAGCGGTTGCTATTTTGAACTGTGTAATATTGTTGTGGGCTTTTGCTTGTTAAAAGATAGAACTTGAAGCGAGGCTATGTCATATGCAGTCAAGTTACTAGATAATAAAATCATGTTTCGTGTTTTTCACGAAAGCCCACAAAATAGCGCTTGTCCTTCAGATGAATACATAATGCGTGTATGGAACACTGGATGCTTAGGAAGGAAGAATTGTCTAGTACAATAATTTGAATGTAGTTCCTGTAACAGCTATCTACTTTTATTACAATTAGAATTTCTGTTCTGCTTAATTCTGGTAGGCAAATATGCACCAAGAATGTTTGTCCTTGGTAGGAATATTAAACCACTGGTTACAGACACAGCGTATCATACATATGAATATCAAGCACAACCATTTTCAATTGCAGTCAAAAAAGTAGAACACTTGGATATTCCAAACATTCCTGTATGTACACAGTTTACATCGTGTTTAAGGAGCTTTCAATGAACAAATATCTTTTCATATGGTATTTCATATTTTTGACACGAAGGTCACCAGATCAACTGTGTCCATTCAAAACAAGAATTAAATGCAGAGTACCTCCCAAAATTACTAAAAATGAGATTTGCACACTCATAATGGACAACCTAGAATCAATCCGTAATCAGTAAGTGTTACCCAGAAATAGCAATAATATAAATACTGCTGAGTGTTGTCTTTGATTTTCCAGCTAGAAATGTCAAACATCTTTTGAAACCTTACTTGTTAAGACTTGAAAATTAAAATGAAAAATATTTACACGTTACTTTCGTTAAGGCAACCTATATTTCAAAGTCATTCCCAAATCCAATCATATTACTTTATCGTTCTAAGCAATTATTTGCTTACTTAATTCTTGCCACTTTATCTTTCACTTTATTTAATTAATAGATTTCATAAACATTACAAGTGGTAATACAAGTAAAAAAATATCGTGGTCATTTTTCCAGTTATTTTCATAGAAAAGACAAAACACGTTAATACTAAATTATTGTAGCCTAATGAGCAATTTCGTTTTCCTAATTTCCTATATTTCTACCGCTCTTCCTTCCTCATATATGGAATGGAATATCTTCTTGTTCGCAAGCACTTGCGTTAACTTGCGACAACTGCAAAAAGGTAATTACGCACCTACCACAATAGGAACAAGGCGGTACAAAATGAATTCATTTTCACATCATCATAATTATCTTTAATATTCCTCACACATCAGGTGGTTTATGTTTTTGTTATTTGAAAGCTTTGAACTCTCTCATATTTATACCAAAGGGAAATGCGAGACTAACATAGCTTAACATTTACGAGAAGAAAATATTAATTTTCCTTAAGATTAGAAGATCCTCCCTCGCAAAATAAAAGGAGAGTTTGCTCCTTTTCATAATGGGTTAAACTATCTCTTTTGTTCTGATACAGTTATTGAAATAAGGATTTCATATATCAATCAAACTCTTCACGTTCAAAACAATTCAAAACTGCTGAAACAGAAATAAAAGCGTACTTGCCATGCACGCATGCGTATTAACAAGATTAAGAGGAAGTGACACACTATTGGATCTTTGCAGAGGGACTTATGGGTGAACTTGGAAAATTGTAATCTTTGGAATGTAGTGATTGATGAACGTTGTTGTTGTAAGTCAAAGTTTGCAACATAGACAAAAACAGTAATGTAACCTTTGACCTGTTTGAAGAGTTTTTTTTATGGCAATTTTACTATTTTCCCCGAAATTTCAAGTAATTCTTGAGAAAATCGAACAAGTTATGACATGGAAATAATCATGTTTGGACAATTTGAGGGAAATGTCCCTTGTCAGATCTAAAGCATTTAAATTGTATTCACACAAAAGTTGCCCCAAAGAAATACCATCAGCATTGAAAAGGGAATTGTATTCCGTTCCTCCCCTGCACCCCTTCCGCATTTGTTACTGACACGCATCTGTGTGTTTGAGACATTTGCGTGCTGCTTCGGGTATTATAAATCAAGGCATTGCAAATCAAATTGTTATACTTTTCAACTGTTTTCCATGCATGCAGTGCCTTCTAGCAAGAAAATCCCATGGTTAGAAAATGGCATGTGAAATTTCGTGCTCTAATCCGTATTGTTAAATCAAAATACGGACCGTCGTTAAAAATTAAATGCACCAAAAGAAACTTTGTTTCAATTCTCTCAACGGCAATTGCCAAAACTTGCCTTTAAAATCCAAGACAAAATACAATATAAGACACTGTATTTACACTGTTAAAATAATTACCACGCTGTTGTCTCAGAAGGGCACGTGGTCGAAAATTGGATTTAACCAATTATTTTTGTGTCAAAAGTACACAATGTTGTGCATTTGTTTTATTTTACCAATCTGTCTACCATGTTCCTAACAGCGTGGTATCTATTTTAAGAATGTACATAGACATTTCTTGAGCGTTTTCTAGCGAGAAAAATGCATTCCAAATGTAACTTTGTAAATTCAAAACCCAAGGGTTCGTACGGAAACCCAAAACCTTGGGTTTTGTGACGTAACAAAACCCTGGGTTTCGCAGCGAACCCCTGTGTTATGTAAAATATCAAAAAAGCACCGTGTAAATGACGTAAATCAGTCACTTATACAGACTTTTTTGCTGCCAAAACCCAAGGTTGGTTTTGTTAACAAAACCCTGGGTTTTCTGAATTATTTTTTTACAAATTAACTTCCATATCAGTACGTCATTGTTATGGCCAAACTGCAGTAATAATAATAATAATAAATGCATTTATATGGAGAGAGAACACAGCGCCTTACAGCAAATACTTCAAATACGACATGACATACAGCATATACAACATGACATACAGCATAACAAAGGAAACTAACAAATCCAAAGTTAACCTTTAAAAAATAGCTCTCTATAACTAGATGAAATATTGATAAAACCGTCAGAATATATATCCATACTTGTGAGAGAGTCAAAATGACATCATATATTTATATTCTAAGATCCAAGCATCAAAAAGAGCAATAATGGTGGAGCGATGCATACAGTATACAAACACTGTTAACAACTTTGAAATATGTAAAATCAATTATTAAACAAAACCGTGAATATCTAGAAAACTCTATAACATATAGCTAGATAAATGTATAACTCATTGTAACATTAGTATGTTGACAATCATCATTTATATCAGTTTCCACATACTATTACAAAAAAGGTGGTTATCGCCGGATGTTCGGGATGAAACTAAGAAAGAGTTCACAAAATCCCTTGACGCTTTCACACAATATGTCCCCGAGTAATTGCCTCAGTCTCTCTTGTTTTATAAATCATATAAGGTACATTTCGCAATTTTAGTGCCTTTTGTTCCGTTTATGGTTCAATATCCTATAAAAACGTATTTTTTTATCATTACAAACAGTTGATTCCGGTCGGGCAACTTGGTGTCATGAAGAAATATCTGCATCACACTGTCGCACAGGCTCTTAAAAAAGTTTGCTCAATGTAAATCAATAAGGAAAAATCTTTGCTAGCTAAAATTTTACCAAACTATAATTTGCTTTCTCTAATTTCATACTAAACTTTAATATGACGAATTTCCTAAAACCGAGGTGTTCTTTTTGTATCCAAAAGTTTAGGTTAGTGTGTTGTAATCATGGTAATCGGACAGACAGACAGAAGTTAGACATTTTAGAATTTCTTGTAGAGAAAATCGAATACAACCTAAGTTCAACGTTTCAGGAAATATGAATATTTCAACTTCACGAAATGACCCTTTAATAGAACCAAACCCATTACACTCTTTGTGGCCAATGCACTTGTTGCGAGTTGTAGATGTAGCAAATGATTGCAACCCCTAATCACAAATATTTTATCTGCTGTTACTTTTACTTTCTACACATCCTCTCCTGAACCAGAAAGTAATGGTTATATGTGCCATTCAATGGAGTGGCGTATCAATATCCGGGTTCAATATTTCAATGTTCGGTAAGCTCTTGTAATCTTTTGGAAATCAGACTGAAAGGTGATGAAGAATGTCGATCTTACCTATATGTACACATCAAGAAATCTTTATAATCCTAACCCAAACACTCGCCCTAATACTAACTCTATCCCTAAACCCTAACTTTAATCCTAAACCCAAAGCCTAAATATGAACCCCAGAATTTCGTGATCTGAAAGATTCTGTCAGATACGCTCTGAGCTCGCTTCCAAATAATATTTTAAGTTGATTCATTAATCAAATTTTGAATACGCCTTAAGAATTTTGTTGTGTTTGACAAATTCCGGTCGTCTTTAGGATCCCCCTGATTTACCCGGAAGTAGTATTGATTTTGATATCAGATGAAAGGCCGTATTTTCTCATTGTCGTCCTGAAATTTTGAGCCCTCAAATCCATTTCACTCCCAAGATATAAACAAAATAAAAACGCCGTTTTAATGGTAAACCATCAATATTAACACAGTATTGAATAGGGCTTTGCAATATGCATTATTGTTTCTACAATAAAAACCCCAAGTTTGTTTCCCACGGTACTTGATGGGGCGTATGTTCAAGTGCCAGGCTCTCATATCAAGTAGAGAACATAATAGACATAAATCGGAACAAGCACCTTTAAGTGAACACAGTCTTATTCATTTACAATGATTACCATGATAACTTTGATAACAAGTTTGTTGACCCGTTAAAACTGTTAAAAGACCCGTTAAAAGTATATACGATTACAAATTCTCATAACACAAATATGTCCGAAGTTCTAGTGCAAACATTATTTTAAGGGCCAAGATAAACAACTTGGGTATCCTAAAGGACAAGATGCAAACAGACCTTTAATTTTGGATGACTGTGTGGTTTCGCTATCATGTGAAAGATGATATGAAATCCGATTTTAATAGTGTCTTTTTACAATCTCTTGGGATCTCAATCATAACATTAATATGGTCTTCTATGTAAGGACACGAATTTCTTTATTACTTAATCTGATCACACGGGGCATCATATGAAGTTGATACTAGAAGTACAACACAAATAAAGGAAAATAATTATTGTTTTTACTATGGATATCAACTTTTTTCGGTACTATTTCAAGGTGACGTTTGATAAATTTTGGTCAATTTTGTGATATTTAGCGAATTGGTTCTAAATACTGTTGTTTTGTTCGATGTTACCAAGTCTCAAAGCCCACAATTAATTGATTAGCTAGTAATTTAGCTTGGTTTGACGTGCAGTGAAGAAGACGGGAATTTTGGTATTACAAAGTGACGTACACACTATACGTCAATATTGTACCAATACCTCAAAGGAATAAACCACATTATATTTTTATGATGAGACTAGAACGATTTCAGTTTTGATTGTCAGGATCCGGATAATTAAAATAGCAGACTATAAGCAGAGTGGAATATGAGAAACTGAAATAAACAAAATACTCATATAAAATTCACGTGGAATGTTGTAATCAAAAAGAGGTTTGTTGTGTGTTCTTCTATGGAACTAGGGGCAAAACAGAATAGGTTACGATCACCTCCGAATCTCTGAATGCCACGTTAATGCTCTAATTTCTTAATCCCCAACTGAGAAAAATGTCAATTGTATTTATGATCTGTCAAAAACATTTATCAGTCCCAGTTCGAAAAGAATCTTTGAATAAAATTGCAAATAAAACCTTCTACTCCGAAATATGATAGACAGCATAAAGAAAACTTCAATATAAGGGTAAAGCTATGAGATGTTTATTGGTATACAATGTATGCCACAAAATAAGTACCAAATACTTAGTGGTATTGTTCCATGCTGCGAAATATTTGATAAACATCTGAGAGAAAGAACGTGGGCCTTTAACAAAATGCTTTGCTAAATACAAACTTATTGCTCCTGTTTTTCTTAATTATGTTAATTTTGGTAACTCTCCTGAACACCAGAAAACATTTTAAATGTATTTGAAATTCTTTGGCACATGTTCGAAGTCTCTACGCTCGGAGCCTTCGGCAGACATATCCAAGCTCTGACTGGTAAATGGTACAAAAGAGGCACTTACTAGAACGACCCGAAAAAATGCTCTCCTCCGAGCTATGAAGAGCTGTTTAATAAAAACGAATGTTTAAATCGTCGTTTGTTTTGACAGCTTTCCCTCTGATATAAATATAAATATATTAGAAGTAAATAAGTGGGTAGTCGTTTTGTGCAATTTATCAAGATGAAGCTGTGAAAATATTATGAGAACCAATGTTCTCTCCTCGATCATCACTTGTCATGTTCTCAGCATCTATATGTTCTTTTCAAGCCGTACAATCCATATCTATGGCATGTGATTCTTGTATAAACACAGTTGTAACTTCTAAGTAACCTGCAAAATTTAGACGCGCTGTTATTGCTGAAGCATAAAGCAGAGATAACGTTTTTCTCTGTCTTTCTGCTTTGCGCCTTCAATGTCATACATGCATCTATGTTCACACTTTAAATTTTGAACATAGATGCATCTACTAATAGAACACGAGAACAGCAGATGAGTAAAATCAATAAATAATAAGTTTGAGATAAAAGCCGTTGCACGCAAAATCACACGCAGTACTAGATTGAGGGTAACTTGGATGTTATCCTAATTAGAAGTCACCTTAAACTGCAATTTTCTCTCCTGTCATAACTCTGAAACAACATTTTTCAATATTAATGATAGTTTGCAGATAATGCCGATGCTACCGCCTGATATTGATAGTTTAAATGGGAAATATAGACAATGATTCAATTTTAAATGGTGTAATTGCAAGAAATGCATTATATGGGACATGAAGTTTTTAGGGTATAAAGCTGCCTAATTTCGAGGATATAAAAGTGATGTACGAGGACTTTTTATAGGTTAATAGGACAAAGAAAGTATAATGTGCTTTGTTTAATTTCTTACTAAACTCTATCAAGCTACAAATTTCCTAAACCGAGGAAAAAATCGAACAAAATCGAACACAAAACTAAGGTCAACGTTTCAGAAAATATGAATATTTAAACTACACGAAATGACCCTTTAATAGAACCAAACCCATTAGCTGTAGCAAACGCTTGCAACCCCTAATCACAAATATTTTATCTGTTGTTACTTTTAATTTCTTTCTAAACATGCTCTCCTGAACCAGAAATTAATGATTATAATGTGCTATTCAATAGAGTGGCGTATCAGTATCCGGGTTCAATATTTCAATGTTCGGTAAGCTGATCAGGCTGAAAGGCTGTACACTGTTAAAAATATATCTGTAAATTTACGGAAATTTCTGGCAGCGAAGTTTCCAGACGTTTTTAGTAAGTTTACAGACTTTTCCGTAAAACAATAGAAGCTTTTGTCAATTTGCGGAACTTTTACAGCATTTTCACGGAAATTTGCCTCGGATAACAGAAAACATTGCGTATTTTAATAGGATTATCCGTAATTGAAAAATTACGGAAATTACGGAAAATTATGGACATTTTGCTGCCAGAAATTTTCGTAAATTTCCGTAAATTAACAAGTTCAATTTTGTTTGTATGATTTTTTTTATCATGGCGCGTAATATAAAACTCCAAAATTCAAATTTATGAAATAAATTATCACATTGAAAGAGTTCAAGAGACATTTCTTATAAAATTTTTGTTTTTAGTGTATTTAAAGCACATTTTTTTGAAGAGCGCCCCCAATTTTTCAAAACAATTGAGATTTTTACACGGTTGCATTGGTAACTGCCTAGTAAACTATACCTGTGAATGCTTAAAGGTCCCAGGAAATGAGATGATAAACCTACTACAAATCTTTACAGGATATTCCATTCCATTAAACAGGACCAGAAAAAAGAATACACTACCAGTGACATCATTAGTGAAACTATTGATTTTCAGTCAGTGTCATTAATAGATTCACACCAGTCACCTGGAATTTTCTATTACTCTCTGAAAAATCAATAGTTTCACCAATGATGTCATCACCAACCCAAATATTGAATGCTTCCTGGTCCCTCCTTGTAGACTTGACACAAACCACATCAATTCTATTTGCATTTCCTTGGACCTTTAAGCTCGAAAATGTCTGTGTCTCACAAAAAAGGTAAAGGGGACGGACCTGTGTACACAGTAACCATGGTAACGGAGTGGCCATCTCTCTTTCAAAGCGATTGGGCCAGACTCCACCATATAATGTTGCTGTAGTGGGATCGCCACACCTCATCTACAGCGAGTCTGTTACCTTCCCAGCATTGAATAATGCCGGTACCCATTAATACACCTGGGTAGAGAGGAGTAATTGAGGCAAAGCGTCTTACTCAAGGACGAAACACATTGACCCCAGCGGGGCTCGAACCCACAAACTTTGGCGTGCGGGCCGAACGCTGATCCACTGGACCACATGTGCCCTGAAACGAAGGAATTTTGTAATTAGAATAATTATATATTATCGGAGATCTCCGATAATAATTCAACGGCTGCTGGAAACGGCCTTCCAATGTGAAATAGCCGGGAAATAGCGCCATGTACGTGTCTACGCTCATCCATTAGTTGTTTTATTGGTTCAGGCAAGTCAAGTTAGAGGTTATTTTCTCGAGGTGGCACTATTTCATTATGGACGGACATAAACGTAGCATTTCGCTCTGCCGTTAAGTCCTATCTGGGATCCCAATTCTAATTACAAAATCGCTTATTTTATGATAAATACGCATTTTTTAGCATTCTCGTTCACAGGTATAGTTTCCTAGACAATTACCAACGTAACTGTGCCAAAATATCAAATTTTGAAAATTGGGGGCGCTCTTCAAAAAATATGCCATTATTGCTTTAAGAAAACATTTTCCGTAAATTTGATCTCCGTTAATTTGTAGAATGTCCATTTTACCTATATGTAAACATCACAAAATTTTTATAATCCTAACCCAAACACTAGGCCTAATACTAACCCTATCCCTAAACCCTAACTTTAATCCTGAACCCAAAGCCTAAATCTGAACCTTAAAAATTCGTGATCTAAAAGATGCTGTCAGGTGCGCTCTGAGTTCGTTTCCAAATGATATTTTAAACTAATTGCTCAATCAAATTTTGTATAATAAGCCTTAACAATTTTGTTGTGTTTGACAAATGAATGAATGAATGTCCATAGTCGTCTTATTCATTTGCAATAATGATTACCATTATAAATTTGATACAATTTGTTGACCCCTTAAAACTGGAACGTAGTGTTAAGTATATGCGATTACATTCTCATAACACAATATGTCCCGATACTTATACTCGATCAATCTGATATGTGACCCCCGTACCATTCTTGCGTGAGGGACACTTCAATGGGCGCAGGGACTTCTGTTAATCATGGTTTATTTGTGAGGATGTTAGAGGGCCTGAAATAACACTATTTGCGTTTCCATACATGAATGACATTGTATTTATTGGCAGGTGAGTGAGTTATATGACCCAGTGTCCTCCAAGATAATCCGGTGTGGCACGTGCTTGAAGTCTTTCATTTTCCCTCTCCCGACTTAATTGATCGGTCCAAAACTCAGGGGGGACGAACGTATGAACAAACGCGAATCGACTATACACGAAGTCCGACGGGAAGCCTCGAAAGGACACCCTCTAAACGCCGCCGCCATTCTGGGGGCATCCTGGCCCCCAAACACACAGTAACAGCACGCCTATATTGCCTTTACGAGCTTAACGAACGAAATAATAAGAATTTCAACCTACCTTTTTTTCGCAATTTTAACATTTTCACCGTTTATTTTCAATGGCTTTAATGGAAGGATGATGTCAGTGACTGGCCTAAACTGGAATTCAGGCCAATGGTCCCCTGTACTGTTGTTGTAAAAATTGAAGTTTATCTCGCCCCGTTTTCGTGACTGAGAAATGAACGCTTTATGGTTTAGAAACGTGTTAAAAATTGGTAATAACACCCGCGTGGAAAAATCATTTTATCGTAAAACTTCAAACATCCAGACACAAATACAGTAACAACAAGAAATGGTGCTATTTCCGTGTACGTGAAAAATTGCATAGTTCCCAAAGACCGATCGTATTGCTGAAAAACCTGACATCTTCCGATGCGGGTTTGTTGATGTTTTAAAGGACGCTTCCGTGCCCATCGTGAATCGATTTCGAGATCTGAACAAAATTAGTCTCGATTTTAAACTACTAAAGTTCTCCAGGTAGACAAGAGTATATATTTATTAATCTTTCCCTGTAGATGGCAGAGCGCACGCTGTGTTTAAAAAAAAAAAAAACCCATGTTCGTTGGCCGGATTCGAACCGGCGACCTTCGTATTACCTGCACGACGCGCTAACCGCCGAGCTATCAAGCAGGGTCGGTAGAAGATCGATAGATATCATCTATAATGTTAGGTTCGTAAAAGTTTCCCTTCGCTTTCCTAGCGGATAGCATCAGAAACTGTATATTTAACATATACGAATTATATTTGTTTTGAAATATGCAACCCTAAGTTCTCTCCAGGTAGACACGGATGTACATATATTTATTAATCTTTCCCTGGAATGGTCCATCGCACGATAGTGTTGAAAAAAAAAAAAACCCCATGTGCGCTTGGCCGGATTCGAACCGCAACCCTTCGTATTAAATGCACAACGCTCTAACCGACTGACTCTCAGCAGGGTCGTAGAAGAGGGCGAGAGAATATCATCTATAGGTGTTTAGGTAGGTCGAAAGTGTCTTCGCTTCCTATCGAGTCATCAGAACTGTATCTTATTACATATACTATTATATTTGGTTTTGAAATTTAAACTACTAAGTTCTCCGGTATCAAGATGTATATATTTATTAATCTTTCTCCTGGAGATGGCCATCGCGCCCGATAGTTGTTGAAAAAAAAAAAAAAACCCCATGTGACTTGGCCGGATTCGAACCGGCGACCTTCGTATAAAACATGCACGACGCTCTAACCGACTGAGCTATCAAGCAGGATCGGTAGAAGAGCGATATATAATTATCATCTATAGGTTTTTTGTTTTCAGGTTCGAAAGGTGTCCTTCCTTTTCCTAGCGGATAGCATCAGACTGTATATTTAACATCATACGATTTATATTGTTTTTGAGAAATTTCATCTACCTAAGTTCTCCAGGTAGACAGGATGTTATATTTATTAATCTTTCCCTGTAGATGACCATCGCACGATAGTGTTGACAAAAACCCCATGTGCGCTTGCCCGGCTTCGAACCGGGATCTTCTTATTACTGGCACGACGCTCTAACCGACTGAGCTATCATCAGGGTTGGTAGAGGTGCGATAGATATCATCTATTGTGTTAGGTTTCGAATGTGTCCTTCGGCTTTCCTAGCGGATAGCATCAAGTCAGAACTGGTAAATTTAACATATACGATTATATTTTTTTGAAATTTTTAAACTACTAGTTCTCCAGGTAGACAAGATGTATCTCTTTATAATCTTCCCTGAGATGCCAGCACAGCACGAGGTGTTGGAAAAAAAAAAAAACAAAAAACCCCATGTGCGCTGGCCTGATTCGAACCGGCGACCTTCGTATTACATGCACGACGCTCTAACCGACTGATCTATCAAGCAGGGTCGGTAGAAGGAGCGATAGATATTAATCTATACGTATTAGGTTCGAAGTGTTCCCCTTCGCTTTCCTAGCGGATAGCTCAGAACTGTATATTTAACATATAGGCCTACGATTATATTTGTTTTGAAATTTATAAACGACTAAGATTCTCCAGTAAGGACAAGGATATGTATATATTTCTTAATCGTTTTTCTTTCCCTGATATGGCCAGCGCACGAGATAGTGTTGAAAAAAACCCCATGTGCGCTGTGGCCGGATTCGAACCGGCGACCTTAGATATGTAAATATACAGTTCGGATGCTAGCCGCTAGGAAATCGTAAGGAAACTTTCGAACTTTTCTGAACACCTATGATTATATCTATCGCTCTTCTACCGACCCTGCTTTTATGCTCAGTCGTTAGAGCGTGTCCGTGCTGTAATACGAAGTCTCCGGTTGCGAATCCGGCCAAGCGCACATGGGGTTTTTTTTCACCACTCTCTGCTCTGGCCATCTCCAGGGAAGATTAATAAATATATACATCCTTGTCTACCTGGAAGAACTTAGTAGTGTTTAAATTTCAAAACAAATATAATCGTATATGTTTAAATATCATTTCATGATGCTAACTCGCTCGGGAAAAGCGCGAAAGGACACCTGTTCGAACCTAACACCTATAAGATTTTTTAAATTCTATCGCTCGTCTACCGACCCTGCTTGATAGCTCAGTCGGATAGAGCTCCGTGCATGTAATACGAAGGTCGCCGGTTCGAATCGGCCAAGCGCCCATGGGGTTTTTTTTTTTTCACACTATCGGGCTGGCCATCTCCGGACAGATTAATAAATAGCACATCCTTGTCTACCTGGAAACTTAGTATTTGTCAATTTCAAAACAAATATAATCGTATATGTTAAATAATACAGTTCTGATGCTAATCCCGCTAGGAAAAGCGAAGGACACCTTCGACCTAACACCTATAGATGATTCTATCGCTCTTCTACCGATCCTGCTTGATAGCTCAGTCGTTTAGATCGTCGTGCATGTAATACGAAGGTCGCCGTTTTGAATCCATCCGTGGCCAAAGCGCACATGGGGTTTTTTTCAAACACTATCGTGCGCTGGCATCTCCACGGGAAATATTAATAATATAGACATCTGCTCTACCTGGATAACTTGTAGTTTAAATTTCAAAACAAATATAATCGTATATTTTAAATATACAGTTCTGATGCTATCCGCTAGAAAGCGAAGGACAACCTTTCGAACTACACACCTATAGATATATCATCGCTCTTCTACTACCGACCCTGCTTGATAGCTCAGCTCAGTCGGTTAGAGCGTCGTGCATGTAATCCGAAGGTCGCCGGTTCGAATCCGGCCAAGCGCCCATGGGTTTATTTTTGTTTTTTTCACTATATCGGCGCTGGCCATCTCCAGGGAAGATTAATAATTATATACAAAATTTAGTCTCGTTGTGCATGGAATGTACTACGCCTGGACTATCAGTACACTGAAAATGACCGACGAGTTCCAATGTGGTATTTAAGACTGAAATGGATACGAAGATTGTTTTTGGTTTTTAACTGTACTGTGTGATGTACGTGTATGTGACATGTGGAACCTAAATTTTAACCATGTGTCTACAATGAATTTTGTGAAACAACAATCGGTATTAAAGCAAACTCCATGGAAATATAAAATAGAATAATTCCATTCCACTTCATTAGAAGCTCTGGAAGATTCGTGGTTTTCCATTTGGGAACCGAAGCATCTGTTACGGCTGCAGACATTCACATTGGCGAGTGAATTTCACACGCATTCGTTTTCATTTTTGGGGAACTTTTTATTTATTATCGCTATTTGTGGCAGCCAGAAATTTTACATTTTTTCCGCGCCGCCCCTGATGATATACAAATGGATAACAGTGAATAGTGTTGGATTTTTGCCGTCAGAACTGATCAAAATAATCGCTTCTTTGTGGTAACACGTACAAACGTAAACGTGGTGTATAACGGCAACTGCAAAAGATGCCCCCCAGTCATGGCGATGGTGAGTGGCGCCGCCCACGGCGTAGGGGCATCATAGTCGCCGTCGGATCGTGTATATTCGAACATATTTTAAGGGTCAAGATAAACAACGCGGGTATCCTAAAGGACAAGATGCACACAGACTTTTATGACTGTGTGGTTTTTGCTATCATGTGAAAAATGATATGAAATCCGATTTTAATAGTGTCTTTTTACAATCTCATGGGATCTCAATCATAACATTAATATGCTCGTCTATGTAAGGACAGGGATTTGTTTAGTACTTAATCCGATCACACGGGGCATCATTTGAAGTTGATACTAGAAGTACAACACAAATAAAGGAAAATAATTATTGTTTTACTATGGATATCAACTTTTTTCGGTACTATTTCAAGGTGACGTTTGGTCAAGTTTGGTCAATTTTGTGATATTTAGCGAATTGGTTCTAAATACTGTTTTGTTCGATTTTACCAAGTTCCAAAGCGCAAAATTAATTGATTAACTAGTAAATTAATTAACTGATTTGACGTGCAGTGAAGAAAATGGAAATGTTGGTATTACAAAGTGACGTACACACTATACGTCAATATTGTACCAATAACTCAAAGGAATAAACCACATATATTTTTATAATGAGACGAGAAAAATTTCAGTTTTAAATTTCCGGATCCGGATAATGTAATTAACAGACTATAAGCAGAGTGGAATATGAGAAACTTAAATAAACAAAATACTCATATAAAATTCAAGCAGAATGTTGTAATCAAACAGAGGTTTGTTCTTTGTTCTTCGATTAAACTAGGGGCAAAACAGAAGAGGTTACGATCACCTCCGAATGTAACTTTAATGCTCTAATTTCTTAATCCCCAACTAGGAAAATGTCAGTTGTATTTATGTTTTGTCGAAAACCTTTATCAGTCCCAGTTCGAGAAGAATCTTTGAATAAAATTGGAATAAAACCTTCTACTCCGAAATATAATACACAGCATAAAGAAAACTTCGGATACTAGGGTAAGAAAGCTGTTGTTGTTTTTGAAATACAATGTATGCCACAAAATAAGTGCTTAGTGGTATTGCTCCATGCTGCGATATATTTGATAACCATCTGAAAGAAAGAACGTGGGCCTTTAACAAAATGCTTTGCTAAATACAACTTATTGCTCCCGTTTTTCTCAATGATGTTAATTTTGGGTTGTGACAATTAGCGACCCTGGGTCACTAGTGACCCAGGGTCGCTAATTGTCACAACCAGTTAATTTTGGTAACTCTCCTGAACACCAGAAAACATTTTAAATGTATTTGAAAATCTTTGGCACATGTTCGAAGTCTCTATATACTATGCTCGGAGCCCTGTGCAGACATATCCAGGCCCTGACTGGTAAATGGTACAAAAGAGGCACTTACTAGAACGACCCGAAAAATGCTCTCCTCCCAGCTATGAAGAGCTGTTTAATAAAAACGAATATTAAAATTCGTTTGTTTTGACAGCTTTCCTTCTGATATAAATATAAATATATTAGAAGTAAATAAGTGGGGAGTCGTTTTGTGCAATTTATCAAGATGAAGCTGGGAAAATATTATGAGAACTGTTCTCCCCTCGATCATCACTTGTCATGTTCTTGTCATCTATATGTTCTTTTCAAGCCGTGCAATCCATATCTATGGCATGTGATTCTTGTATAAACATAGTTGTAACTTTAAGTAACCTGCAACATTTAGACGCGCTGTTATTGCTGAAGCATATAGCAGAGATAACGTTTTTCTCTGTCTCTCTGGTTTGCGCCTTCAATGTCATATATGCATCTATGTTCACACTTTAAATTTTGAACATAGATGTATCTACTAATAGAACACGAGAACAGCAGATGGGTAAAATCAATGAATAATATGTTTGAGATAAAAGCCGTTACACGTAAATTACACGCAGCACTAGATTGAGGGTAACTTGGATGTTATCCTCATTAGAAGTCGCCTTAAACTGTATTTTTTCTCTCCTGTCATGATTCTGAAACAACATCATTCAATATTAATAATAGTTTGCAAAAAATGCCGATGCTAGCGCCTGATATTGATAGTTTAAATGGGAAATATAGACAATGGTTCGATATTTAAATGGTGTGTTTGTTTGCAGGAAATGCATTAAATGAGACATGAAGTTTTTAGGGTATAAAGCTGTCTAATTTCGAGGATATAAAAGTGTTGTACGAGGACGTTTTATAAGACAAAGAAAGTAGAAACCACGACACTTCTTGAACATTACATAGTTAGGCGTATCTTTTGCGCAGACCGCGTCAGCATGCAATCCAACAGTGTGTTGTTTAGCATGTTTAGTGGGGAAGCGGGCGTATATACTGTAGAATAGAAATATGTCAATAAAGTACGAGCCAGAGTATACAAACCTTTAGCTTTGGCCGTTGCTCTATTGCTTTTAAGCCTTTTGTACCTTTAAAAAGGTATAAAGGTATTGTTTAAAGGTAAACCTATTGTTTAAAGGTATAGTTTGCTATATCTATGAAAATTACTTTTAACACAGTAGGCTTAAAATGGTTCAAGGTCACCCTGGGGTAAAATAATTATAATGAAAAGATTTCTCTCAAAATGGGCTCAAATTCCTCACGCTTATTGAAAGTAATGTAAAATTTTATGTGATTTGTTTGACATTGGGGATATAATTTAGGGGGAAATAGTGTTAATGCCCACAGGGTCTATGGAGGATCAGCACTCCGTAAAGTATATGTATATTTCCTGTTGTAACATTACCAAACGAACAATTTGAAACCAATTTCAAACCAATCGGATCAATATAAATGTTAACCCGATGATGACCTTGTAGGCCAGTCAAAATAGATTAAATGATGCCTTAACCCAAAACTAATTGCAAAAGAAACATCTTCTCCAGAATTGTATTGAGAAACCCTTCAAAGACAACATATCAAAAATTTACCAAGATCAAAGGAGTGGAACATATATTTTTAAGGGGTAAAGTTTATACAGGGGTCAAAATATGAAAAGGATCAAAACGTGTCGAAAAGTATGCCAAGGTGTTCGTCACCTTTCCAGGATTTAAAAAGGTATAGTTTGCCCTATCTGAAGTTATGAGTTCAATAGTTATGAGTCAAAATAGGTTCAAGGTCACAATAGGGGTAAATTTTCAGATATTTCCGTTCGCTATAAAAATGTTGTCAAATTGTTCGTCTAATGGTACAGGAGCCAAAAATATACTGGTTGCACCATCTATGATATTCATTGCATAATTGAAACGCAAAATGTGACTGGGGGCTACATGCAGGGTCTATGGGAGGTCACAAGTCATAGCACTGTAACTCTTATATAGAACGTTCAAACAAAGAATCTATTTACATTTACTTATCTAGTGGGACCAATTGAACAATTCACAACCAGTCCGATCAAAATCGGACCATTCTATAGATTTTACCCCAGGATGAACTTGAACTGTTATGTGCCTATTGTACTAAAACTACAACTCATATATAGTGCAAACTATACCTTTTTTAACCCGTAGGAGTAGCCCAATAATTTGGTATATCATTTAAATCAATTCGAACAATTATAATTTTTACCCCTGTACAAACGTTGCCCCCTTATTTCAACATGTTCCACCAGGTTGATTTTGGTAAACTTTTAATATATCATTTTTGGACAATTTCACATTATATTAACACCAAAATTGTTTCTTTTGCAATTTGTTTTGGGTCAAATCATAAAATAACGGGACTATTGAACAGTTTTTTTTTACCTGTCGTAAAACATAAAAGGTTGTAGATATAGGAAACTGCACCTTTTTTAATCCTTAGAACCAGTTGAACATGTCTATACACCTTTAAACATCGTGTGAAACATTTACAAAATTTTCCCCAGTTAATTTACCCCACTTCCCATCTCAAAATGCTCAAGGATGCAAAAGTTGTATCATCGAGATTTGGAATCAGCAGGTGTTATATTGCAATCATGTTCAAGTGTTATTTCGTGCTATTGCTTCAAATACATTGATTTGGTTTTTGGCTTTTGGTTTGGTTATTAAAGCAGTCATGTGAGATTTCTGTAGAATTGCCCTCTACTTTTGTTCCTAAATAAAACAATATAAAAAAGTAAGATATCATCAACTTTACTTCTATATCAAAATATCCAAGAAATTTGACAAAATACTTGATGAAAAAAATACTTTACCTGTATATCCCTAACATCCCTTAACTGCATTTAAATGCACTTTTGAAAACAAAATAACGGAGCGGACCCCTGCTTTGGATTAGAGGGAAATTGCTCTTAGATCTAACAAGAAATATAACGCTACCTCACTTTTTTGCGGTGATCGTCAAATTTTCCTCTAGGGACGTTATGGATATATAAACGGGCTAATTAGTTTATTCCCCAATTTTAATTTAAAAAGTTATCTCAAGATATGTAAATTGTTTATAAATAAACCACTTGTTCGTTCATTTAAAACGAATCCAACGGTACCAGCATGTCAGTATCGAGTAGAACTTACGGCATGTACCGTATGTGTCAGTATTCGCTAGTGGACCATTTAACTTATTAAAATTTCATCAACCTTGAAGTATTATTCTGTTTTACTCGCTTATTTTCTTTCTTTAAATTATCAATTTTATGGCAATATATAGCCACACTTTAGTCCGGTGCTCGACCCATATGACTTTGCGCAAGCGTCCACACAAATTGTTTTGATGGTTTCTAGGCAACATTGACCTGCTGATTCCAAATCTGGATGATGCCACTTTGGCATTCATTGGCATTGTGAGTAGGGCAGGGGGTAATTTAACAGGGGTAAAATTTGTAATGTTTCAGTGGATTGAAATATGTATAGAAGTGTGTATCTTGTCCTAGGTTTAAAAAGGTATAGTTTGCTATACCTGCAACCTTTTGTGTTACACTACAGACCAAAATTTGTTCAAGGTCATCATGGCATTAAATATTTACAACGATCCGATTTGTTTCCAAATTGGTTTCAAATTGTTCGTATGGGAATGTGAAAACAAGGAGAAAATAAAATTTACCTCATGTCAATCATTGCTAAGGTATCAACAGAGACTTAAAATGGTTAACCCCCAATCGACCCTGTGGACCTTCTCCAGTATTTCCCCCTTATTTATACCACAAATGTCCAACAAAGTGTGTAACCTATATTTGACATTAATATCAAACAGAATGAAGAATTGAGCCCATTTTGAAAAGAATCTGTGCATTCTAAATTGTTTAACCCAGGATGACCTGAACCATTTTAGACTTGATAGGTAAAAGTAAAGGTCCTCGATAGTTAGCAAATACTATACATTTTTTTACTCCCATAGGACCAGATGAACATGACCTATACACCTTTAAAAAACCCATATGAAGCATTTACAAATTTTACCCCTGTTAATTTACCCCCTACCCTATCGCAAAATGCTCAAGGATGCCAAAGTGGCATCATCCAGAATTTAGATTCAGTAGGTCAATATTGAGCAGTAGATAGAAACCATCAAAATATTGTTGTAGGTATCACTTTGCGCAGGTCACATGCAAGGTTCTTTGGGCCGAGCACCGGACTACTTTGAATGAATTTCATGGAAGAAGAACAAGTAGCAAAATGAGAAATTAGCGGCCTGGAATCTGAATCATTTTATCTTCTCACAATGCCCCTAAACTAACCCTGACATAAGCTGAGATACTCGATGAAGTGAAGATGAGCACTTTCGCTTGATTGATCTTAAAGTCCACACCCATTCTAATATGATTATTTATTCAATAAAAGCTGATGACTTCAGGATATGAACAAAATATCGTTTCGATTTTATCTTGTTTGCAGTAAAGCTTAAAAACTGCCAAGATTTTATGTATTTACATGCGCCCAAAACCAGCCCAAAAAAGTGATCACGGCAAAAAATATCAAAAGCGTTTATTGAATATGGAATGATAATAGCATGGTGTGGACTTTAAGACAGCGCTCACTAGGATCTGATTCGTCTAACCTGTCAAACAAACTATTTTCAATAGGCTGCGGGCTTTAAAGATTATTTAGTTGACGCATTAATAGATCTTGTTTTGAGCTGTCGCTTATTAACATTTATTCTAGAAATCAATATATGTAAACGATGGTGATGTGATTCATGTAACTAAGTCAATTAAATCTATCATACTGATACCACCAGATAACTACTTTCTGTATATTAGTGCTGACAGAATCAAGTGAAAAAGGGCCTTAGGATTTATACCAACCAGGGCCGGAATAAAAACATTTGCAATCATAGCTAAAATTGATCATGGTGTGTCGTTATGAAAAACGTGAGACAAAAATTAAAGTGATGGCATTTGCATAAACAAACATTTCCAAAATGGCCGCCATTTTAAGGTACTAGCACTACTATGGCCTTAGGTTGGATTGTATGTTGTCTGGGTCAAGAGGTTAAAATTACAATTGCAAGGAATTGTTTTATATACACGGCTATTTTCAATATGGCTGACATCTCGTCAAAGAAAAACCGCATATTCTTCTTATATACCTAAGAAGATATTTGGTGTCAAAATGAGTGTTTTCTGGGAAACGGAGTTCAATATAAAACTATTCTCAAAAACTGTTAAGATGAATATAAAAGTGATGTTATTTGCATTTGTCAATTTTTTTCACAAAATTTGCTAAATGGTCAATATTTTAAGTACACGTACCCAAGAGATGTTCAATAGTGCAATTTCAGGCTACTGTGGCCAAGTGATTGATAAAAATTTACCCAGATGCTTGATAATAATACCAACACAGCATCTTAGAGTAACTCCTCTTAGAACTCCTACTGCGCTTTCTGGCCCTATGAACGCAAAAACCCAAAAAACATGGACTACACTGGTGGCACGTGACCCTGTGACCATTTAATTGTTTGAAATTCGGAGCCATTTTGCCTCTTGAATATCTGAAACAAACAAACTAATAGTTTCTATTACAATAATACAGGGCCTAAATATCAAAATTCCCATGCAATTCCATGATATATGTTTGGGGTGAATTTACAAAAGAGAGCCAAGGGTCCCTTATTTTGGGTGTCACCATTGGTATAGTAGTAGTCCATGAATTTAAAACCCTCACGACCCATCTGACAGTTTTGAGAATATTGGTGTTAAAATCCTTGACCTAAAAAACATCCACTTTGTCACAAAAATCGTCATCCTAGGTGCTGTATAGCATGAGGTGATGAGGTATAAACGATTTTGTCTTTTATATGTTGACCATCTTGGAAAATAGTGACGTATGAAAACTGCCATTACTTTTATATTCATCTGACAGTTTTGTAAATAGTTTTATTGAACTCCTTGACCCAGAAAATCTTTAATAGTTTGGGGAATAATTGTTTTGAACTCCTTGACCCAGAGAAAAACATTTGTTACACCAAAATTGTCTTCTTAGGTGTTTTTTGGCTTTAAGATGGCTTCCATTTTGGAAAATGACGTCGCATTCTTAGGTGTTTTTTGGCTTTAAGATGGCTTCCATTTTGGAAAATGACGTCGTATGCAAATTGCCACCACTTAGTCCGGCTACAACGGTAAGGAATAGGGTACTCAACTCAGTTGATTCTTCAACGCAACATTAGTTTCACGCTTTATTCCGTTATCGTCTATGGATCCCGGACTATGGCTCCCGCCGGACTATAGTTGCTTTCACACCGGTACCACTCTCCTGAACTGGTTGGTGCTGCGGCACTATTAGCCCTTAACACACACTCACAAGCAATAACTTTGGAACATGATGGATGACATAATATTGCCACTCTTTAAACCATCCGGTATTCTCGATTACAAAAAGGATACTTAGTGTCGATTGGTTGTTGCGGATGTGCCATCGTCTTGGATATCTTCATTATCTTGACTGAAGTGGTTCGTGTGACAGGAAATATTGCTCTTGGGTAATTTCAAATCTTTATTAGAGATGGTTGTTTTGCTGCACTCTTGTTGTCATTTTTAGTCACCCATTCATCATTATTTTTACGTTAATTGAAGGCAAAAAATCCCTTCAAGGTAATAGTCTATGTCATTAAATAAGTATTTATGACACACACTATACTCGGAGAAAGTTGAGAAAACGACTTACGAACTTTCTAAACGCTTTGCGAATGTCTTGAAATGCCAAATTTGTACTTCGTGAAATGTCGTGCTAAGTAATTCACATCTGAATAATTAATCAAGCATCTAGTAATATTCGTAACTCGGGAATGTTCACTGGCGCTGTAAAATGAGGGAGATTACGGAAATGGAATTAAGAAAAGAATTCTCCCAGGAAATGTGCACATTGATTGATGTTCATGATGCGGGCGCTGCACGGATTTGTGAGGGAGACAAAATGGAACAATAAATAGAACAAATCCATTTCACAAGTGATTTGCCAATCACATAAGATAATCTTATACAGAACATATTATTTATTATTTCGTGTGTTGATATTCATGGGCTATCTGCTTGTTGAAGAGGGAACTTGATAGATCGAAAAGTTTCAAAAGCGAGGCTATGTTGTCAAATTCCTGGGTCAAATTACGAGATAAAACTTATACTTTTGATTAAATCCCACAAAGTAAAGTAACGCTTGTGATTCAGATGAATGCAGAATGTATGGCCCGCTGGATACTCAATAATATATATATAGAAAGCGAGAAATGCCAAGTACAAGTGCTTAGATTTATGCATGTAGGTATCCGATTCTAAATGTAGTTCTTGTAAGAGGTATCAATTTGATTACAATTAGAATTCTGTTGTGCTTATGGTGCATAATTTGGTAGGCAAATATGTGCTAAGAATATTTGTTAAACCCATGGTCTCATCATGGTCACAGCGTATCATATCAAACACATCAATGTGTTTGCATCACATCAATTACAGTCAAAAGAGTGAAACCTTACTTTGTTAAGATTTGACGATTAAAATGCAAAATATTTGCATGTAACGTTAATTTGGGTAAGCTATATTTTAAAGTCATTTCCAATACAAATCAAGCAACTTTTATGCCCTATGCAAATATTTCCTAATTCCAGGCACTTTATTTATCACTTTGTTTAAAAGGAAAATAATAAACATCACACATGAGGATGCTAATGCAATAGTAAGGATATTTTGATGCAATTTTTCAAATTATATTAATGGTAAATTATTTTAACTTAATTAGCAATTTCATAATCCCAATTTCCTATATTTCTACCCTTTTTCCTTCCTTATATATGGAATGGAACATCTCTTTTCTCGCAAGCACTTGCGTAAAAATGCAACAACTGCAAAACAGGGAAAATTACATGTATCACAACAGGAAGCAGATGGTACAAAATGAATTCATTTTCACACATCACTACAATCATTATTATTCCTCACACATCAGATGGTTTATGGGTTTGTTATTTGAAAGCATTGAACTCGCTAATATTTATATTAAACTCAGACGACGTGGTCTAATGTCATATAGATACGAAAGGAAAATGTGAGACCAATATTTACTAGAAGAAAAAATGTTAACTTCGCATAAAATGACCCTCCCTCAGTAAAATAAAGAGAGTTAGCTTCTTTTCACTTACTCCAAAACAGTATTATAGCACTTAAACGCTTTGGGTATGTAAAATTAGTCAATTCCCATCAAGTAGAGTCAAAAAACGCATGGAAATCGGATATTACTAGCTTGTTTGGTAAAAAAAATGCTAGGCATGTATAAGCTCTTTGAAGTGCTTCTTGGTATTCATTTTGATATCAATAAAAAAGGAAGACCATAGCTATCTATAGGTACCAAAACCAAGTCTCTGTGATATTCATGTGCAGTATTAGGTATGTAGGTACTTCACCCCCCACCCAACTTTGGGATTACCCGGTACCTTACTTATACCCCGATGTTTGACCAGAAGATGAAAATTAATAAGCCATAGCCGATTTTTTTCAGGATAGTTTTCTAATGTTGTAAGAAGCAACATATCAAAAGCCCCCTTTGTTTCCTCTTGTGCTAATTGAGGGAATAAATGGGTAAGGTATATACAGGGGTACACAATTTAAAATGATTCAATTGAGGTCAACCATTGACTATTGTATTATTAGTTGTTCCAAGGTCATCGTGGGGGTAAAATTGCCAAAACAATCCGATTTTAATCACACTAATTCCAAACTACTTGTACATGTTGTACTCTCATACCATAGCAAAAAAAACCCATTCAATTCTATCTACATTTTTCAAATATTGACCTTAGGGCAGTGGCTTGTGACCTCCCATAGACCCTGTATAATCTGTCATAATAAGCCCTAAACTATAACTATGCAAGGAAATTACTTGAACTGATTAAATATGTATTTTGAGTTTATACACAACGGGACGAGCATGGACACACTCTTGAAAGAAATTGACACAATATGAACGTTTACCCTCAGTATGAACCATTATTTTCAAATAGTTAATATCCTATAAATAGTAGGTAGTGCAAACTCTTCCCATTTTTAATTCTTATAACATGACACAAACAATGGTATAAATTTGAATACAATTGGAACATTTTAGAATTTGACCCCCTGTACAAACTTTACCCCCTTATTCCTCAATTAGCACATTGAGGAAACTTGGGAACTTTTGATATGTTGCTTCGCACAACATTTAAGGAAACTATCATGAAAATTAAGCTATGGCTTATTTATTTCGGGGTGGTTTTTTTACTATTTACCTTCGACTCTTTTTCGTTAGATCAAAATACGTACCAAAAATATTACTTTCAACTACATCAAAGGCAATTACCAAAGCCGTCTTTTAAAATTCCAGTAAAAATATAATAAGACTGTTTGTAATTGCCATCGAAGTGATCCACCATGGCTTCCAGATTGTACAGAAATTTCGTGAGTGTTTTCTAACGAGAAGAATACATTCCAAACTTAACTTTTGCGCTAAATATAGTTGTAGAGTGTTAGAATAACAAATAGCGAACCCCTTTGCAAACGTTTAGACAAACTCATTTTAACAGATTATTTTTTATCCTTTTAAACCATTTTAAAACCCCTCCAATTTTCAAAATTTTGAGAATTTTAAGATTTTTTTGCATAGATGTGTTGATAATTGTCCAGTAAACTTTACCTGTAAATAGTAATGCTCAAAAAATTGTTATTCGTAAAATAAAAAGCCATATTTTGTAATTAGATACGTCGAATTCAAATTAAATTTTAGAGTTAAGGTATGTAGTTAATGGAAATTTCTTATGAGGCACAGAAAAATTCATGCGGTAATCGGGTGGGGGATACCATTTATGAGAAGGAGGGACAAAAATCCTTCTGAAACTGACAACGAACGAAAATGAGTTCCAAATTAATTTAATAATACGTAGTTCAATTGAAAGCCGGGGGGTGGGCCATTGCAATGTGTTTGTCTCAATAAACAATCAAATAAACAAAGTCTAGTCAATTACGAGGGCGTTACACTGTTTATCGAAAGGGCTCAGGTAGTACGAGTGTAAATGATATTCTCTGTATTGGTATTAGGATCATAAAAAATCAATACACAAATGTTTATGGTGTTGAACATATAAAGTAAACTAAGATAGCCCGCCTCTATTTCAAAATGCCAAAAAACCATAGTCTTTGAAAACGCTAATAATCTATCATCAATCAGACGAACGAAGTTACCCTCCGTAATATTAAACCATATAATTGTTATCAGGCATTCTGAATGTGTTCTGGACGCAAAAACCCCGCAGCCGCGCGCAAGTGGCGTAGGGCAGGCTACAACTAAAACGGGGATCGGTCTGCTCATTCAGTCCACGGTAAGGGTATTAAGGGTATTTAGCGATCTGACTATGTTTTCAGTTGTAGACTTATGACCCATCTTTTTAACATCATGCGGGGGACAATTGAATATTAATTATTAAAGACAATATACAGATGTTGATCTTAAAAGGAATTTATTACTGGGAAGAACTGCCAATTTTGGACAAAAAAATAAAGATTTGATGTGACGTCACGGACATTGATTGGTTTTATTTTGCTCGGGGGACCCATTCAGGTAAAAATGACGTACGTATCCCTCCTTGGAAAAAAAAAACAACGCTTATCGTCATCGTACGTCGGTTTTTGAATTGTAGGGAACGGTAAATTTTGTAATGTTTATGGACCATTATATACGGTGTCTTTTGGAAAAAAATAATAGACTGTGGGCAGAGGGTCATATGTACAGACTGATTTAACATAGTCGTGGATTGATTATATATCGAGTTCGACCCCGAAGAAGCACACTGATTATCTGTACCTGACCACGTGACCGTTTTTTTTTTTACATGACACGTGACACCAAACTATTCATCTCGTTACCGTTTGTAACTACATACGGCCCAAAGCAGCAAGCATTCTGATCTTTTGTCACAGCGTATCGATCAAGAGTGAGACTATACATGTGGTTCTGTACAGGCGAGGGTAGGACCCAGATCTGCTCGATTTGGGCATTGGGGCATTTCCAAACGGTAATTTTGTGAACAAAATGTAACATGCATTTATATGGCAGTCTCGGTCCCAGTCCCAAAATCATCTCTTAAACACTTGTTCAAAAGAGCTAGTATAGATCATGATAAATTAAGAAAAAAAATAATGAAGTTAACATCAAATCTGCTTCTGTTCTGAATTTACTGTGCAAACTCAACACTCCAGAAACTTCCCCGGCAAAAGTAATCTCTATTCAAACATTAATACCCTGAACATACGCGCCATGGTTACAGAGCTATGCGCTCTTTAGCCATTCGCACCGATACACTCTAAGATCAAAACAGCCATATTAGAATATTATACACCCAAACCAGAACTCTGGGATTTTTCTGGACTTGTTCAAAAAGACAAAACGAGTAAATTGTGTTCAGCATATGTTACAAACGTGTCGACATGATCTTCAAATTCTTTACAGTTTCATTCATACGACAATGTGCTTTTACAACAACCTTCACATTCTCATGTACAAATACAAAGTCAATTGAGTATTCAACTCTTACGCGTATAATGTTCGAAAGTAGCTCCACTAGACAAAACGATTATCGCAATAAAATTAATCAATGATGTTCGGAAAGAAATATTTGTTCGCAAAAACAGGGTGTCCAGTATAAAATAAAAATACGCATCACAGCATCGTCCTTTTCCCAGGACCCGTTCTTCTCCTCGGCGTTCTTTTTTTCCTCGATAATTCGTTACTGTGATATACTTGATCGCTTGTTATTACAAAATGATGACCACATAAAAATCCATAAAGACATCGTTCATTTTAAAATCAATCAGAGACAAAAACCACAGATCTAACAAAAACCTGCCCTATCTGACGTTGATTTTGATCAAATAGGGTAACCCTGATAGTGCTTGTACAATTGAACATGCGGATCTAGCTTTCCTTTCGTTGTTTGTACTATTTTGAACGTAGGTAAGAACCTTTTTTTGAAACATTCAAGAAAGTATTTCTTGAATAATTCACGAATCACATTGTTAAGAAATCCTTTTAAATATTTCATATAGGTATTTGAAGTGAAGCTCAAGATTCAGAGGAATAATACAATTTTATTTTACTCTCCAAAAGACCCATATATACCTTACTACAGTCCAAACCCATTGGCACTGTTATCCCTTAGCAAAGCCGCGCCGACGAAGAATTAGTATGTTCGAAAAACAAATCATATTCAGAGAACATGGATTTCTTCACATGAGTTATATTACCCATTATAATGACTTTTTTATGCAAGCTCGTGTGAAAATTCGTCTTATATGCCGGCATGAGCTATGATGGGTTCGTGTGAAAACAGGTAAATCCGGCTGTGATTGTTCTGATAGTCTTACTTCCAGACGTTTCGCTATCTTGTGTATTTAAACACAAAAGTACACAACATGGACAGAATCGGCACACGATTAAAAACAGTTGTTCACATGCCAAAGTAGTACGCGAAGACGGTGAAATTTGCTCGTCATATTTTTGCCAGTCTTGTTATTATTGGTGTGTTAAAGAACAACAATTCAGGCTATACCAAAAAACGAACCTGAACCACCCACTAGAAATGAAGTTTATATTTCCCATTTTCACCCCAAATCCAGAATTAGCTGTTCTATTTTGGATGTACATAATTTTGTGTTATCAATGAAATGAAGTAGCTATTACCTTTATCACCACAAGAAAGGTGACGGGAACGTCATTCAATACAGCTATTGATGTGGTAGGTCACCCTGTGTCAATGCATGAGAGTAAATTCTGAAATCAATGCAGCTTTGATCCAAGGATTGAAATTTCCACATATCTTGTGGTACTTTGATTGATTGATTGATTGATTGTTGATTGATTGATTGATTGATGAATAGTTCATTGGTAAAATACCAGCGCTGTCACCTTCGGAGCCTACTTTATCCGTTTTAAGATAAGCGCTCCTGGTATCTCCAGATTACATAACTCGCTCTGAGTGCAATTTTGGCTGCTGTATCAGTTATAGCCTTCCTCTTTCCTTAGGGATGCCAGACATTTGTTAGCTTCGCATTATTGGACAGTATGTAGACCATCCTCTGTTTTCACAGTCAGCCACTAGATCTTGGTATTTGCATTTTGTTGCATTTGCATTAATAGGTTTTCATCCATAGGGACCATCAGCTCAAGGATGATCACTGCATGTCTTTGTTTTGGTAGAAAAGATGGTGATATCTGGTCTCTTAGCTGTCTCAGTGATTTCGGGAGGAACATTTTTTTGTTTGTGTTCCTCATCCATCAGGAATATCCAGTCATTGACCACCTTCAGAATGTTGTTTGGCTCTGTCTTTGGCATAGTAAGACTGGATTTCGATAGGTTGTACGGTACCATCAGCTGTGCGAAAGGCTTTTGTAAAGATGGAGTTAAGATTCTCGGGTGCGATGATTTTTTTCTGGTTTGCCTCTACGTCGTACGGTGCCAGACCTGTGGAGATTGTTTTCAGTATTTGGTAATGAAGTTCTTACTGTCAAGTAAATAGGTTCTAGTGACAGATATTTCTTGAACTTATGATAATGTGTTAGAGGTGATTTGCATTGTGCTCTATTTTACCAATTGGTGTAATCCATATCAACAATGGCCTTTTTGAACATATTGATCCAGAATGAATTAGCTTCTGGGTCGGCATTGAAAACATCACTTAAATTAGAATTTGTAAGTACAGTTTTAACATTGTCGAGCCAGACCCATTTTAGGTTGTTGAAACGAAAGGAATGGAATTTAGCATTAATCTAGGCCAGCGATTGTTTTCCATATTTTTAGACGATTAAAGTATTGGATTCGAATCGAGTCATGGATGGAAGAGATAGATTGCTAGCATAGATCGTCATAAAGTGCCTCTTTAGCGACATTCCTTGGACCCTTGGACCTTTAAGTATGGTTCTAGCCATTTGGTACTGAAGGTTTCGAGCTTATCCATGGTAGAAATTCCATTACAAAACCAAGCTGAACAAATATAGTGGAGGCCTATTGATTTCCAAAGACCGTAATATACTCTATTGCAATCCTCCTGGTCATAAAAAATAATTGATTTGATGTAAACTATGATACGATGACCCTTTTAATGATCTCCTCAATATGTGATTTATCCGACAGATTTCTGGAAATGTACACACCAAGATATTTATAACAATTAACCTCGGTAATGAAATTATCACCACTCTCCACTTCAATCTAGAGGGAGCAATACAATTATTGTACAAACGACACAGGTTTTAAAATGCCTAATTATCATTCAAATAAATTAAAAAACAATAACCAAACGGACGCAGTTGTTGGTCTGATGTAACCATTGTAGCCCTTCAGTCGGCCTCATGCGAAGCAAAAGATTTAATGCTCATGGCTACCTCTTGTTACTCGAGATGGAAAATTGTGGCTGAGAGGCAGAAAAGTGAATAGACGCTGGTAAGCTCTCTATTTAATACTGAAATATAATTTGTATTTTACGATTAACGTGTGGTATATAATTGCCACTTAAGCGTGTTTCTGAATGAATAGACCCGCCAGGCATTCCTAATATGAGAGGTTAACAGTCCATTTTGATCAGCGTTCTTGATCAAATCTATTACACAACGTGCAAACAATTGATTTTAAGTCATATAAAATGATTCTGCTAATTGAAAGGAGTAATATACAAAGTTATTCTTTACTGCCTGGTGCTATATAATCCAAGCATATTCAAATTGTATTTCGTATTTCGTGCCATTGCTTCTAATATTTTGGATTACATCGATTTCTTATTTAGTCGCTTTTGGTTTGGTTATCAAAGCAGTCATGTATAATTTCTGGAGAATAATGGATACATTTTCTCTGATTTTGCCCTTAGAAAATAAATAAATAAATAAACGAATTTAAAGGATCATCTACTTCACTTCAAAATCAAAATATCCAAAAAAATTGACTAAATGCTTAATGGAAAATTTGATTTTACTAGTATATATATAAATGAGTTAATTAATTTAATCCCCAATTTTAAAGGTCCATGGTATCAGAGGAAAGCTACTATTTTCTCATTTACACTGTTTGGTTCGGATGGCATGAGCGAAAATATTCCCCATTTTGGTCGACCAATATTAATTTTACAAAATTATTATTTTGATCAAATAAACTGGATTAACTTTATTGATTGATTGATTGATTGATTGAATTGGTTGACTTGATTGATTGAAAAAAATAACTTGACTGACTTGTTTACAGTTAAACCACTCTGAGGGATTTTTTGTTCTTTAAAACGAATCCAACGGTCCCACAATTTCAACATCGAGAACAATTGAAAGCACGTACAATATGAAAATGTGCTATTGTTCACCTGTTGAACGTCTAACATGACGCATTAGTCTCACTCGCTTATTTTCCATGGTTAAGTAACTTAAAGGTCCCAGGAAATGCAAATAGAATTGATGTGGTTTGTGTCAAGTCTACAAGGAGGGCCAGAAAGCATTCAATATTTGGGTTGGTTGTGACATCATTAGTGAAGCTATTGATTTTTTAGAGAGTAATAGAACATTCCAGGTGACTGGTGTGAATCTATTCATGACACTGACTGAAAATCAATAGTTTTACTAATGATGTCACTGGTAGTGTATTCTTTTTTGTGGCCGTGTTTTTTGGTATGGAATGCCCCGTAAAGATTTGTAGTAGGTTTGTCATCTCATTTCCTGGGACCTTTAATAGCAACATTCGCTACTTCGCATACATTTTCACTTGAAGAACAAGTAACAACATTGGAATTTAGCGGCATGACTATTCATCATTTCGATCTTCTCACATTGCCGCTAAATTTTACCCTGACATAATACGGAGATGGGAACTATCATGGCTTCATTGGACTTAAATTAGCGCTTACTAGGATCTGATTGTATAACCTGTCAAAAAACTACCAGTGCAATAATTTTGTGAGTTAACCCAAAACTAATTGCAACAGAAACAGCTTTTTTATTAATCTACTACAAAATTTTCCAAAAATAAAATATAACCAAAATCAACCCAGTGGAACATGTTGAAATAAGGGGGTAAGTGTGCGGGTAAAAATTAAAATTGTTCAAATTGATTTATAAAACCAATTTATTAAGCTACGCCTATGTTTAAAAGAGGTAAGTTTACCCTATCCTATGATCTATAGATTAAGTACAATAGGCGCATAATAGTTCCTGGATTCAAATTTACAGAATGGTCCGATTTTATTCAAACTGGTTTTAAATTGTTCATTTGGTCACAGAAGTTAAGTTGTGTATAAATTCCTTTTGACAGTTAAATACAAGATTTATGGCCATAGACTCTCACTACAGTCACAATTTGATTCTAATTATGCCACAAAATATTAATGGTTCAACCAGTATGTTTTAGGCTCCTGTACCATTATGCGAATAATTTGACACCATTAAAAACGGATAAAGCTGATTTTTCCCCATTGTGACCTTGAACCTATTTTGCATTCTAACTGTGTCACTACAACCTGCAAATCCTATATTTTTAAGAGGTTGTGGGCTTTAAAAGATGATTCATTTGATTCATGAATAGATCTGGTATGGTTTTTGAGCTGTGATTCATTAACATTTCTTATTCTTATTGATTTCATTAAAATCTGTTCTAAAATGATATGAATTCAGGTAATTAGGCCAATTACGTCTGTCTTACTGATACCATTAAATTACTACTTTCTGTTTATGAAACGTGCGTGCATGAGCTGTGGTGGGTGAAATTAATATCATCACAGATAGTGCAGGCTTTATTAAACATATCAAAACAATGGTCTTAACATTGTTCAAATTGGTAATATGCACATCTCACAACCACCCATTAATTATACACAGACAAGCCGAAATTAGCACTGAGCACAAGCCCACAAGTAATCACTTCGAAACATGATGGATGATATAATATTGCGACTCTTTTAACCAACCGATATTATAGATTACAAAAAGGTACTTAGTGTCGAACTGGTTATTGTAGATGTGCCATCGTCTTGGATATAGTTCATGATCTTGTCTGAGTGGTACGTGGGACAGGAAATATGTTCTTGGGTAATTTCATTCTTTATTCGAAAGGGGATGGTTGATATGCGCACTGGCCATTTCTAATCAGACCCTCTTATCGTTATTTTACTTAATTAAAGGCCAAAAAAGAACTTTCAAGACACCAGTTTCATGACACTAACTGCTTATCAGTTTCGGCGTATACTCGATTCGCGCTGATTATAGGGACAACCAGTACTTTTTTACGGGTGAGAGCTTGTTCTGAGGTGCGGACAAGCAATTGCAGCACTCCTAGTCCGTTGCGTTTTTACTGTGCGTTCTACGCTCAAAACAATATGCAGTGGTCAAAAACATAGAGGGTAATGTAAAAAGAAACGTACGTAAATGTGAAATACTACCCGTATAAGCAGGTGCGCTATTGAATCATGAATATGTAAACAATGTTTTTGCGGCTCTCCTCACAGGTGATATGAGGCATCATCAGTACTTTAATACGTTACCTAAACTATTAAATACGACTAATACAATAGTCAATACACACTCAAAGGGGTCGCAACATAGTTCTTGTAGTGAAGCAAGTAGATAAAATATTGGAAATGCAAACTTGACTAACACACCATTAATAACGGAAACATATTTGTAATTAATGTCGCCCAAATTAAACTTCTTGTATAAAGAATTAGGGGAATTACTTGTGTTTTCGCAGTGACAACGAAAAGAGTGTAATTCAAATACAGTCGTTTTACAATGAACATGTGAAGTGTGGAATATTTATGAATCGGATTGTATTAAAAAACGGTACGAAGAGTTCAATTTCAGGAAAAGACAATAAACAAAAAATTAAGTTTTGTACGTGGCCCTTTTCCTTTCAGTCACTTTCTATTGTTAGCAGCGAATGCGACTATGTGGCTAGACGAAAATGCGTCTTCTTCCCTATGTCACTTAATGGATATGAGCCAACCCTGTTTCCCCCAGCTCCTCTCAGCGGCGAATCTAGTTTTTCATTTTTTTAGTTTCTTAGTCTATGACATGAATAACTCGGAGAAGAAAACTTTTCACCAAAACGAAATTGCCGGTTACCAAGCGGGTTATTGCGGGGGTGAAACATGTTTCTTAAAAAAAAAAAAACAATATACGAACCACCGTCCAGCTGGGCGGAACCAGCGAGCAACCCGGTGGTGGGGTTGAAGCCGAGTAGTAAATTGTTATCAGTAGTACACTCATGAAGATTCAAATGAAAATCATAATCATGCTATTTCATTGGTCTGACTGATTCCTGAGCCCTTGGTAGATTAGACACTTTACCTCATAGTGTATACCACACACATACACTTATACTCCAAATGAAGTTGAAAAAGGACTTACAAATAGGCTAGCGGGCAGATTTCCTAGCGTTTAAAAAGGTGACGCACCCTTACAAGGCATATTTTGATAAATAAATGATGGTCTAAATTATTTAACCCAAATGGTTCTACGCGTGTTCTCACTTATAGTATGTACACATTCTCTTGAAAATGAATTAAATTCTCTCCTTTTTCTCCTGAATATCATTGACCAAGCGATGTACACCACGTTCCATTGACTCCATAAAGAATGGTTGCTATTGCTAAGTAAACAGCCCGTTATGGACAAAGGACTTCCGGCTTCTTGGGACTGCCAAGCCCTACTTGTGATTGTCCATGACGTTAAACGCCTTTTGAATTGTTTTCACGTAGACTCGCTTTAGAATGTAGCTACAGCCTCATTCACGAACGAGGGAGAAAATGAAAACTCAAACTTCTGCGGCCCCGGAGTTAGCAATAACTTCCTTAATCGTATATATCGCAATCATTTATTCAAAAAGGAAACGAGGAAGGACAAAAATCACCGAAAGAAAAGAAATTTGTTGGCAAGCTATGACTAAACTTTGGGGGCAACCAACCACCACAACTCTTAATCATATTAATATAGGACTTCTGTCTATTAATTAAAAATTTGGTCGGCACCGGTGTTCACAACTGATTTCATATGGTAGTTGTGAATGATTTGATTTCTGCTAATGAACGCCAGAAACAAAAGCTAAAAATGGTGTTACTGCAAGTACGGGTGTGCACCCCGATGTTAGGGTCACAGTTTGCCAAACAATTTTTTTTTTTCTCATGAGCTTTGTTCAACCTTCGTTTTCTCTTTTCGACCCTAAACATACCGGATGAAACTATCGGGTCAACGAAAATTGAACTACACAGTAGAACCTCTAACTTTTTATTCGTGAAAGAGGGACAGGTAAGCTGTGTTCCACGTCATGAAACAATAGCTTAACTCTACAGGGTGTTAGTGTGATGGTATAAAAAAAAACACCTGAATCTGTTCAGTTGCATGGATAAATACAATGGCTCTGCTAGTTCTCAGATGAAAAAGGAAAAATCTGTGAGTGTTTTGGTCGTCTACATACCGAGCGGACTTTACTTATCAATAACTCCCATTATTTGCTGGATGGAGTCAATAGAATCATGGATGTACATCACTGGTCACTGATATTTCAGGGCATCAATTGAGATGGCTTTCATTCATTTTCTCGAGAATGTGCACCTACTAGACGTAAAGAACAAGACGTAGAACTGATTCTATAATTTTAAGCCCAAAGAAAATTATTTTCGGAAGAATATAACTTATACTATCCTCAGGGAGTGCGACACCTTCGTCTTATCCGAGACAAATCTTTTTCGCTTTGGGGTGGGGGCGGACCTCAAGGCCCTACACCAAACTTTCCAGCGCCGTATTCGAATTTCTACTTCATGAAATGGTCTTGGATGAAGTAAAGTAATTCACATATTAATAATAGCGCCTATTCGTACATGCAGAATGTTCACAAGCGCTGTAATGTGAGGGTGGTTACGGAAATGAAATTAAGAAAGGATGTTCTTGAAAAGGTGCACATTTATCGACGTTCGTGATGAGGGTGCTGCTAGCACCTCCTGGTTTACAGATTGTTTGTTAGATGATTAGATTGTGCATGTGACAAAATGGAAAAAATATTGAATTAGATTTAACATTGAGAAAAAATCAATTTAAACACAAGTGATTTGTCAATCACAGTAAGTCAAGATAATTGTTTATACAGACCATGCAGCTTCCGGCTATGAAGCTGTTAAAAAAAGAGAAACGTTACAGGAAAAATGTTATGCAGCGTTTGCTGTTCAGATCAGTCGCATGTAGTTGAATGTAGACTTTATGCTTGTTGAAAGTTGGAACTTGATGGTGTCGAAAGTGCTTCAAAAAGGGAGGGATTTCACTATGCAATAGTCCAGGAATTAGGATCTGGTAGGCAGAATGCGGAATAACTAAACCAGCTGATTTTGGATAGGTTTCCTAATATTGTGAAGGGCAACATATCAAAAGGTCCCCAGTTTCTCCCCCGTGCTAAATGGGAAATAAGGGGGTGGTAAAGTTCTGCCAGGGGTTAAAAACATTTTAAAATGATTCAAAATATTTTGAGTTTTACATATCAGTGACCTAGTGTAATTTTTCTTTTAGTCTCAATGATAAAGAAAATGTATAGTTTGCCTAACTTTGGACCTTTATGTTTGAATATAGGCCCAACAAAGTTCAAGGTCATAGTGGGGCAAATTTTGAAACCAGTCCAGGGTTTCATCAAACTAAATTCCAAATGGTTGATTATTGTACGAAGTCATGACTTATGGTCGAAAAAAAAATAAATTCGACTACATCATATCTTTTAAATTATTGACTTATAGGGCAATGGCTTGTGACCTCCCATTTCGTGCGTACCGCCACGATTTAGAGCAAGACAGACACTTTGTTTCATTGGCAGGGGGAAGTATAGTGAATTTGGGAAAGTTGGCAAATTAGTTTTCTGCAGAGTGTGATGATATGAGGTTAAAAATCTTTTAATATAACTCAATGTTCACAAAACATAAACGAGATTTATGTAACTCTTATGTTAGCCTCTTTGAAGAGGCTTTTTTTTAGGTTGATTCTACAGTTTTTCCGAAATGTCCAGTATATAGTTTTAGAAAAATCAGGGGTTTACCATTCATTATTTTCCAAATATGTCCTCAATTATTTATCTACGTTAGGCCATTTATTGAAAAACACTTCTGTAATAATAATGTCACAGAATAACGTTTTCTTAATTCCAGACATGCCATTGAAGGTTTGCTTGCGTGTTTGTAGTCTGGTTGTCTGATAATATTGTTCTTATTTTTATACGTTGGTTATAAAAAGTGTGTGGTACAAACATTTTATGCCGGCTTTGCTTCCAATTGTACTTCTCCTCTTCTTGAAATTGCGATTATCTGTTGGGTGTTTTTAAATTGCTGGAAAAATAACTGAAATTGAATTGGCAAAAAAAAAAACCTGAATGAAATCGAATCATCGTAAAGTGGGGCAAAAGTAACAAAGGATTACCATGGTCTCACATTGTCTAAAGCTGTCACCTAAAGAATTTTATAATTCATTTTCTCTCTTTCTGCTTCAGTTAGTACCAGGCAATATAGTGAAGAACCGGTTTCAACACAATCTGCCAGCATTGATTTTTTTTGTGACTCCCAGATCATTGACCTTGAAACCTCTTAGGGCTGCTAGCCGTGTAATTAAAGGAGGGAACTATATACAAACTATACCTGTTTTAATCCTTATGAATTGAGACAAATACATGGCTGTATATTTTTAAAACAATTTGATAGTTGATTTTCAAATCTTACCCATTGGTTGTCACTGTACTAATTTTACCCCTTATTGTTACAAATTCCCCTACATTCCCAGACGGTTGGACCCACAAATTCTGATCAGCACCCTTCAAACTATAGAAAAACATTTCAAGACTTTTCCCCATTACTTCTAGAAAGGGATCTCGTTGATAAACCCTACTACATAAAAACTAGTTCCGCAAATATTTACGAATACGTTTCAAATTTTGCCGAAACTTAGTCGTGTATTCTACTCCAATGTTGGCCTTTACTACAACCTCACTATCGCACGGTACACTCAAAGTCGCATTTTCATTTTATTGAACATTACCTTAAATTCGAAAGTCAATCCACTAGAGAAATACGAATTTCATATCTCACAAATTTTGTACTATATTGCTTCGTGTTATAATGAGATAATTTGTTCGCCAAACAGTGTGCAGGTTCCATCAAATAACATCCTCAAACGTTGGCGGGTTCAGGCAAATTCTTTTCCCAGGGGACCTTCTCATCTTCCTCCTACGTGTTATTTTTCTTCTTCCACTATCCTTTCCCTGTTTGTGAGTACTTTTCGACTTCGTTATTAACAAAAAAATGATTAATCGACCAATAAAAACTTTCTTAAAGAATCGTTCATTTCAAAAAGCAATAAAAGTACAAAACCCCGTATCTAACAAAAAACCTGCCCTATCTAACGTTGATTGTGATCAAATTGAGTAACGTCAATAGGGTTCTGTAAATTAAACACGTGGATCCAGCCGCGCCCTGTGCATTGGGTGTACGGGTTTTTTCGAAATGAAGGTAAGAACTCTCGATTTGGAAAACGTCCAAGAAAAGTATTTCTAGAATATATTTAGAATGACATTTTTAAGAGATCGTTGAAATGACTTACATTTCTCATATGTTTGGTGTTGTGAAAGAAGCTCGTGGTTAGGATACATTCTATGATACAATTTATTTAATCTCCAAAAGACCCATGTCTAATTTACGATATCATTTCAAACCCATTGGTTGTTCATTAATCTGGATTTTATTTCGCAGGATATACTCCTAGATGACACATTGAAAACCATTGGGACGCTTCTTATATTAAGGTATTTCATTATATATGTGCCGACGGATTTATGCTTCCAATGTAAAGGCCTTTAAAATAGGTCTTACTTGTGTAATTGAATAGAAAGCGCATCACTATTATGGGTGTAAATATGCAAACTCTATGTGTTTAATCTCTTACTCACTTTGACTATTACCTCTTAACATTTTTCCCGGAAAATTTTCCTCAGCCGAAGAGATAGTTAACAGTTTGGGAGGTGAGAGTTATTCTGTTTGTAATAAGGTTGTGATTTCGAATTCCTTGTAGAGAAAATCGAATTGCATGCCACTATAAGCACACATACCGACATCTAACGGTTGGCTATTTCTCGGTTCTAGTATAATCTACATATCTGTTCAACTTCTACAAACACAAATGGTGAGTTATAGTCAGTGTCCGGAAATATAAGTGTAGCCGCGTGTACCAATGACCTGTTCCCAATCCGCCCCAGCCTCCCAACCACATAGCGGGCCCATGCTCAGGCAGCCGTCCGTATCTCAATGGATACAACGCGGCCCGATCAGCACACTGTTGAACAAAATCCTGACACCACACAAAGCCATTACAATGACTTGTGGATAAGAGCAAAACATAAACCGAAACAAATACACTCCTCGTGACCAAGGCACAGTTTCAGTATAAACGACACAGTAGAAAACGTTTTGATTGAACTTGTCTCACAAGATGAGTTAAATAACAAATTAGTTAAAATAAAGTATATGTTTCGAAAATACAAAGTTACGTCTGATAACCAAAATGTTTGTCCACGTGTTTTAATGTTATTTTAAGTAAACTGAAAAAGATATATTTTTTTCAAAATGTATTGTGATTGCACGTCTCATGTTTGTATATGCCGAAAATTAATATTGACCAAATCATCTATATTTACAAACTATTATGCAGTCAAAATTCTTTATCGGGATCAAAACAAAATAGATATTACAATATTAAACACATAAACGTCGTGATTGATAACAAGTTCGTTGACCAGTTTAAAATCGAAACGTGGGATTAGATCTACCATGCAAATTCTAATAACCAAATATGTCCGAAGAGTAGTACTCGCACAAACATGTTCTTTTAAGGTCAAGATAAACAACCTGGGTATCCTAAAGGAAAAATGCAAACAGACTTTGAATTTTGGAATTGATTGTATGGTTCCTTGTCGTGTACTAAATGATAGAAATCCGATGTTAATAGTGTATTGACGATCTCTCGGGATCTCAATCATAACATTAATATCTCGTCTGTAGGAGCACGCGATTGTTATAAGTTCAAAACCATAATGAGTTGTTACTAGATAATTAATACAACACAAACAAAATTTTGAAAAATATCCAAATTATTTTTTACTTTGAATATTATTATACAATATACAAATTTTTTTTATTATGTTTGTCGCGTAGTACTTGCAGTGATATTGATGAAGACGGAGTTAGTTAAGCTGTAGGAAAGAAACGCAAGGTAAACGACGACGAAAACAGGTATCGTCAGTGAATGCAAGTAATGGTAGTAAGTGCAATAGCTGCCAAGTTGTCAAAAATATTCATTTAGGGATTCAAACAGTTCCCAGCAGGTGGTTCATCAGCACATGACAGCTATTGCACTTAAGACATTCATGGCATCACATGACGATATAAGTTTTGTCTGCTTTCCGCATGGCGGTGATTGGTCGGAGGGGGCAGGGAGAAACAGAGGAAGTGCCTGGGTAATGCAAATCCAAGGGCGAGGGGAAGGGGTGGAGCTGAGGACAGCGCAAGGAAGGAGAGGAATAGTAGAGAGATGAAGCGAGAAGAGGAGAATTATATATATATATATATTATATATATATATATATATATATAAAAACTCCTCAAAAAAGTTGGATGGAAAATTTTTTTCAGAACATGTATTCTTATTTAATTGGAAATGGTATTTACACTCAGTGCATCTCAGTGAAAAGCTCAGTTATTCCTATGTACCATGACATTCAAAATGATAAGTATTGTTTACTTTATGGTTGAGTGACATTCCTTTGAATACTGTAGGTTTGAAAGAGAAAAGTGCCAATAATCCTACCTTAATCAATTTAATGTGGCTTCTTAAATTAAGAGGATAGGTGTTTTTTAAAACGGAATGTGACCAATTTGATGAGTTTGATTGATGGCAGGCCGACTGAAGTTTTTTCCTTTCATTCTCAAGTACCATTGAGATCCTTGACGGGCATACTTCGGAGACCGCATATCGTCCAGATGCAGGAAGAAGAGGATGACACGGGCCCTTAGAAATTGTCCACCGAAAACGATCAGCATTGTTGCCTTCAATAAAAACAAGTCTGGTCATTACCAGGTACAGGCTGCCTCACAAAAGCTGTCGATCTTCCAATGTAACAGACAGGGATGGAAACTTCACCAGTCGTCTCCATCCAAAACTTTACACTCTACCATCCAATTGGCATTCATTTGAAAAACATGAATTTCTGTCACCTGAATTTAAATTACACTACCGGTGTTGCCAACACCACCTTAACGGGCCTTGATGGGTGAAGGGCGGTCATTGCTGGCTTTAGCAATTACCATATGCTCTCAGATTGGTCTTATGTCAATACTGCCAAATAAATGTGACTGTTAATTTCTGGACAGACATACAATCTCCAATATTCCGAAGAGTAGAGAGTAATATAAAACCTTTCTGGGGGTAGGTGTTGTCTACCCGAGGACACCGCTTCTGTGTATCACCTTCCCTTTACGTTTGCACGAATTTTGTTTTTTTCATTGATTACCGCACTAGGGCTTACCCAACATTGGCTACAACTGATTTGTTTTGGGAATATGCCAGCTTCAATTTCCCCATGGCACAAGCCTTCTGTACATTGAACTCGTGTGCATGGCTGCGAGTACTGAATGCCACTCTTTGACCTTTCCTATTCAAAGATCCGCGTTCAAAGCAAACCTACTCCTCTTAAGCTGTGTAACCATTGTGTAACTCTTAAAATGAGGGGTATTGAAATTTGGCCAATTTCTTGTTCAGATCCGCCAGTATTCAATGAAGTGTCACTCAACCATGAAGTAATTCAATTCTTATGCTTTTTGGTGTCATTGTAAAGAGGAATAACTGAGCTGGGCAATGATATGCAACGAAGGTAAAACATTTTGAAATTTAAGTAAATGAGAAATACATGTCTGAAAAAATTTCAAACTTTTTTTGAGGAGTTTATATATATGGTCGTGGTTGCTGCCCAGCACTGGAAGATATAGGGTCAAATGTACCAAACAAGATGAGTACTAGAAAAATGTTGTATGTTAAAATGATGTTAATCATGTAAGTAGAACGACGTTTCCACATATTGTCTTGTCCTTCTCAAGTGCAGTTAGATTTTTACTTTACCTTTTGTTTGAACGTCACACCCAACGTTTTATTGCCCATATTGACACCTGGATTGTATATTTGATTGATGTATGACTATTGTTGTAGCTTTATTTTGCATATGATATTTTATCCCTAAAAGACGAAGCATCTTCACCAAAAACATTTGATTACAACACAATTTGCGTTAACTCGGTCAAGCCGTTTGGATAGTAGAAGCACAAACTAAATTGCCCTATAGAACATTGATGTGGTAGACCACATTTGGAGAGTTAGTGTGTTAATAACATAAAAATGAATATTTTCGTCACTGGTAAGGCGAAAATGTGAACTTTCTTTCGATACACCAAATTCAATATGATGGAATAAAGTGAGGGGCCGAGATTGGCGATAGGGACACAAAACCTTTAATGAACTAAAATCGATAAATATCTGTTCAGAATCTTGTAAAAAGTTGTAGATTTTCAGCTGCAATTGATCTATTAAAAAAAGCTATTTTTATTGGAAATACTTTTTCAAACCTAGATGAATTGTGCCAGTGTGCGCATGATAAAACACTTGCATGATATTGTTCAATGCGACGCTGTCTGAAACATGGATTATCAGTAAAGTCATATCTCTAATTTATCAATACCTAACTAAGCACAAATGTCAGTGGTATTCATGTCCTGTCAAATAAGCTTTAATCCGTACAGTTGTCAAGATTTGATCAACCTTCTACTTACGATAAAAGGAGAGCATATGTTGTGCTTTGTAATGTTGCGTTCACTCACAACAGAAGGTTTCCTTGATATAAAATTATGCAGAAGGTTTTGAAGCTGGATAAATCAGCAGTGAGAGTACTAGGACTGAAAATCAGAAAAGGGGCATGTCAATGATTTCAACATATTTTATCGCACATGTTCGAAGTCTCTACGCTCTGGGCGCTTGTGACATATTTGGGCTGTGATGGTATATGGTACACAAAATAGGCACTTACTAGTACGACCCGAAAAAAATGCTGCTCCTCCGAGCTATTGAAGGCCCGTACGAAAAATGAATATGTTAAAATCGTCGTCGTTTATTTATTTTGACAGTTCTAATAAGGACAAATAATTATAGAAGTATATAGTGGCGGACTGATTTCTGCACAATATATCAAGCTGTTAGCAGTGAAAATATATCAGACACCAATGTTTCTCCACTCGATCATCAATTCTAATTATCGTCATCCACATACATAAAACCACTACACCACTATAGCCTAAAATCATAAGGTAAATTTGTAAGTAGTACCTGTAACCTTTTAGACGATGAAGCATATTGCAGAGATAGCATTTTCTTTGCGCTTTGTCGTTCAATGTCATTATGTAATCTATGTTCAACTTTTTAAAATTTTAAATAGATGCATCTTTAAATAGTAACACGAGAGTAGTTAGAGAGAGAAGTAAAATCAAGGAATAATGTTTGGTAAATAGCTTTTGACACCGACAAGTTCCATCACTAGATCGAGTTAATATTCATTAGAGTCTCTTTAACTGCAATTTTTATGTTGTCATGGATCATTGAAATTGTTGATGATTTTTGACACAAATGCCGATTGTTCGCCTGATATGATAGGTAAATGGAAAAATTTTAGACAAATGATTCAATTGAAGTGGTGTGACTTACAGGAGTGGATTAAATGAGAAAATGCATTCGTTTTACTTTTAAAGGGGGACATGGCGAGCATATTTTGAACATTATAAAGTACCTAAATGCGAGAATTATTCGTTTTCGAGAGTTATAGGATAAAGAAAGGAGATTGTTTATTTATATTGCAATTCGGCTGATAAAGTAGTGAGACAGACGCTCGAATAGGCGTTAGCGGTAGACGTGTGGGGTTTCCGCAACCTCGCCTAATGTCTTTTTCGTAAAGGTGATAGCGAGTATCTGACTGGGTTTGAGAGATTCGGTTACGATCTTGCGTACCCTATTCGCGCATACGTGAGTTCCATTCTTTTTATCAGACGTTACGGTATGTATTTTAAAAAAATTGGTCTACTTTGAAAATCCAAAAATGTAATTGTACAGAAGACAGTAGTGTGCACGTAATTGGGAACAACACTGTGGATATGGTTCTGACTTTTGCATTGTGAGGGGAAAGGAAAAAACAATTTTGCGACTTCTGTCAACAGTTTTGGATAGAGGGTGGTGTTAGTTAGAGCTCTAAATTGGATATGTGATGTGTTGAAGTCTTCTCACAGGTGCCGTGTATGGGTCGTGAAAAATTGTTACGTTTGTATTACCAATGATATGTTTAATATAATAGACCCGATGTTACCAATATTAAAATAACATTGTAACTAAAGCGGGTACTTTGGATCACATTCTAGTATGTGCATTAAAAAGTGACATATTTGACCAATATCAATTTGAGGACATTTATTTCCCTCTTAGCAATCTTAAAATACCTCAGGAAAGGTTGTTGTGCTTCGTCTTAAGCAAGGTGCCCTCATTAGATAATAACCGACATTTCCAGTTTTTTAATGGAGTAATGGGGCAACCTAATGTCATTCACAAAGCTCGATAAAACATTGCTTTGAGGCAGAACGCCAATTCGGTATTTCTTAATGCTATGATTTAGCTAACGTGTAGCTGATTTCTTTGATATAACGCCTTTAAAGTAAGGTACTTCATACATAGTAGTACATGTCATTATCCCTGGTGATACATAATTAGTACCCATGTCGCATTGTGAAATAAATTAAACCACGGAAACTAGGCCGTCGTAACGGGGGCGGGAGCGGCGGATGCCTCCGAGTTCCAGAAGGCCCCTAAAAGGTCCGATTTTGTTGCAGCGGAGTGAGCCAAAAATAGGGGAGTTTTTGCTGTTGGTCCGAAAAAAGGTTAAATTTCGGATTACAAATGGGTCCATTTTGCCACATCGACCCAAATTCCAATTTGGGGGAAGTCAACTTTAGAATTTAAAAAAAATGGCCGTGATAGAATTTCGACGATTTGACATTTACCTCCCTTGAAGTTCATCACCAAGCCTTTGACCTGACAAAAATTTGTGGCAATTTCACAAGGTGACAAATTTCTTCAATTGTAAGTGTATTCTAATAACTTTAATGTCACAAAATATGCTGTAGAATAGAACAAGATTTTTTACATCATTTAATAGGCTCATTGAGTAGGCTCATTGGATAGACCTGCCAGGCCACCCAAGCTCGCCCAATCTTTGACTCAAATAGGTGACTATTCTTAGAACTGGTTAATAGCGATGTCATATGCGCGAGTACCTATCCGCCCAAGCGCACATCAGTGATTTGCTAAATCAGAAAATCGAAAAGAAAATATCAAGAAAGTATATTTTGCAGGTTTGTACAGGTTAGGTATATTAGGTATACCCTGCAAAGTGATAAGACTGAAGCAAGCTAATAAGGACAAAATAGTTGGATATTTTAGTCATTATGTCCGTACGGACACTATTGCAACACGTAATTGAATAAAATCCTCTTTTGACAATGCTGTTTTCTTCCTTTTCTCGTCAATTTTGCAGTTGGAAAAAAATAACTTATGAGACTTCTACAGGGAATAGACGTTTAAGCTATTATTGACAAATGAAAAATATTTATATTTCTTTGGGTGAATCGCTAATTCATAGGTCTTTAATAGCACACATCTTTCATAAAATTTCATAAAAAATTCTAATGAACCTCAATGACCTTTAACCTAAACTGGGAACACCCCTAATGGAGGCTGGGTCAAGTGTGCTTCTGACCTCCAATTGTGGATCAAATCGCCAACGTTTTACATATACGATCACTTTGTTAGCACATCGCAATCAAAAATGAAACCTGCAAGATGATAATATATTAGCCGTGTTATCGACAACATAACAATATGGTATAAAACAAGTCAGGTTTGATAAGGGAATTGTTTTAAGTAACTTCTTGGGTTTGTGATAAAGTTTGTCTGTTTGAAAATTGAATGATGATAGAGAATCCACAACAACTGATGCAGCTTTTATTTTGTAGATGCAATCTTCAGTTTAAGGCAAACTACTATTGATAACAGAAGTGAGTAAAGAAGCGACACCATTAAGGTTTTATCGCTAAAAGAGGTATGAGTTAAACTTGAACATCACTGGTTTAAACAGATTAAAACAGATCTTGTACACAATTTGATAGTATTTATAGTGAAGATCAGATGAATTTTGACATCGCTCGCGCATTTCTTCCTATGTCGATAACAATGAGAAATTGCTCTATTTTCGTGTGGGAAAGAATGTTTTTGGGCGCTCAACAAACACTTGTGGGTTTTGTTTTGTTTTTGTTTGTTTTCTTTTGTTTGTCCAACGTATAAAAAAGGGTAAACAAAGGAGGCGGATAGAATTTAATATATACCATATACGTATTCAGTCAAAACTATGGTTGTTTGTTTGTTGTGTACTTCAAATGTCTCATTTGTTACAGTATTGGTGGTTTTAGTGTCCTTATAGTGAACTGCTCGACAGACACTACACCAACACCATTTTTGCGTTGCTTTGCCAGTAACTAACATGTGAGGACACTTCAAGATACAAACTTTCACATGGAATTTACGTTGATGTAGGACCTAGGACTTTGCAACTGATTACTACTCGATTAATTTCAACTAGACGTGTACATGTCTTTAATGGAGAAGGTGTCTGTACAAACAGACAGCAACGAACTTTGATAACGAGGGGCGGTACCATTTTTCAGCACAAATACATTGCTATTGTATTTATTAATTAGTGTCTAATGTGTTGAATGTATGAACGATTTATTAGTTGATTTAATTAATTGATTTATTGTGAATAACGGATTGACATATTCGAATTGGAAAAGGCGGTTTTTGATTGGAGTTCCTATTTTATTCCATATACGTACTTTATATTGACGCGAGGTTAGGTTTCCAAACAACCGTACGGTTTAGATTTTTTGTTGGTCTTTTTCTTTCTTGTATTGGAATAAGACGATTGAAACATCTAGTCACAATGAAAATGTAAACAAATCAAGGCGTGATAAGAAAATATTCGTAACATGATGGCAAACTAAAATGTTGATGTATGAATAGTTGTGTTATATACGTAGCATTAAATGGAGAGGAAACTTGTCGCAAGCAGTGCATTAGCTCCTACACATATGATTTAAGTAAAGTTTAGTTTTCATGTAAACTAAAAAACCTTTTTTATTCATTCAATTCACCTAATTTTAGTAATTTTACAGAGCAGAGATTGGCTACATTACCTTTCATACTCTGGTTACATTTGTATCAATATAAATCCTACAATAAGCACTAATAGCTCTTCTCCCAGAAACGATTTATCATCTACAGCACTACCGCGAAACATTGATCTATGAATATCAATCAATTTGACAGCGGTTTTCGTGCAACGGAATACAAAGATTGCCAATTAAGTATTATCTCATAAAATATTGTACTTCGACGTTCTGGGCCATTACATATAAGATAAAGGTATATTCATATTTATAAGCCAAAAGTGGTGTGTATTTGCTTTCTACGAGTATAAGGGTGTTTGTGTAAAAGTTTTAGATCAGCTGGATTAAGTTGTTAATGGTCACACAATTCATACCATTAAGTGCGTACTCCTTGTATTTTTGGACGAAAGTTTCGGTGCAAAGTTGAGTGGGCCAGAAAGATAGCCCTACCTACCAATTGTTGAAATGGTTTCTTACGACGTTACTCCATGACGAACGTGCTTCTTCGTAAAATAGATCATACTGAAGGCAAGGTTGTAATTCCTCTGCCCAATGACCGTGAACTTACCGGCTAAACGATTGGCCACTGAATTTGAACATTTAAAAGGCAACCGGGAAAATGCTTCAGATGCATGAGTTACCTCGAAACAGACAAACAAAATTCATCAAAGCATCGCTCTATTCTCCGTGTAATATGTGTGAATTACTATTCAAGGGGTAGATGCTTGGCGGAATACCTGGTTTAATGAAGTTTCTAGACTGTCCATGCAACTATACACGGGGAAAGAAAAAAATAGCACCGCCCTAGATCTAGCTTGCAGGAAATTCTTGTGAGTATAAGACCATCAATCATGACTGTGCTCCCTGTGTACCCCCCATTATGGTAGCTCTTTCCACCTAAATATTTATGATTGTCAGTCAAATAGCCACACGCCGCTTCCCTTCATTTATCTTCTCACGCATCCCGTTGCCCCGCCTGGGGGGGGTGTCCGCATCTTTTTGTCCCCCCGATCTTCAAATATGGACCTTTAACAATGGAAATAAAATGTATATACTTTCAGCTTCACTAATCTATTAGTCATTGCGTAAAGGGGATGACATTACGGTCACTACCCAATCGTAAGACTTGACCCACCAAAATATTTTAGGTCATACATTATGATGTTACAGAAGAAAACACATGGTTGTTTGCGTTTTTTTGCAGTCACTTTGAGGTATTGTAAGGCACGCAGTTACGCTCCAATTAAAATGGTTATGTTCGGACTTTCCCCAAAATAAAATTTTGAAATTAAGGCATGTTGAATACAGAAAATGATACGTTGTAATCGCGTGGGACACCTTTAAAAGGAGGATGGCCCGATTTAATTTATAAAGTTCATCTGATTGAATGACCTTTTGACCCCAACACCCATCTGTAAAGTTTAGCGCGAATTAGCCGCCGATATTTCAATCCGTTTTTTATGTCAGAGCTAAGAACGCGATTTTGTAAGATCCATAGAGTACTGTTGTAAAATTAATATTGGCCGACCAAAATGGGGCACATTTCGTATCGTAGCCATCCAAACCAAACATTGTGGCCCTAAGATTTCAAGAGTAAATGAGAAAAATAGTCGCTTTCTTAAGACACCCAAAATTTGACCCCCCCCACTTCCGGGAAAATCGGGTTCTGGACGAGGTATTTGCAATCGGGCCATGGAATAAATATGTTAACTTGCCAACTCCTGATCTCTTATCTTTTGTGTTAAAAACATGTAATTAATGAACCTTTGATTATTGTCTTTGTGTTTAAATATGCAAATATAAAGTCCTGAATCTGTTGGCTTTGTGTTGAAACATGCAGAATGTCAACTCATGATCTATTGTCATATATCTTTGGAAATCTTGCACAATTGTTTCACAGTTTATAGGCATCTTGTAAGCTCAAATGGTGGGCCAAATCCTGAGTTGAAACTAGTTATTTGGAAGTTGATCGTGAAGAAAGTGAGTTATCTTTAGTCTTAGATAATTAGTTCAGGTAAGTTCGGTTCTTCTACTCAAGGCCGTGACTTAACAGGTAAATGGTCGATCACGTGAAGTGGAGTTTAAAAGCAACTGACAAGCTTCTCAAGTATACATTCTTTACCATCGGAACGGTTTCACACTGAGCGGTGATTGATCCACTTTGCGCGCGATACGCCACTGGGCGACGCTCGTCTGGAGACTTCAAAACCAGCCACCAAATTCATTATGAATTTCGTCAAATCTCTCATATTCGATCGTTGTGCTTCCTCAAATAACATTACACGTGCGTCCGCTTAAATGGCATACATAAGAGACTATTCGCCATGTTGCATTTCCCTATTCCGCTTTTCAATTTTACAACGGAAACGCGCTATTTCTGTGGCGGACTCAAACCAAGGTACAAGTCTATCTCTTAAAAGTGGCCATGGTACCTCAGGGCATTAAAAAAGTCAACGACCAACGCTCCGTGAATGTAGTGTGGGTTGGTGTGTATTCCCGTAGATTTTTCCTTCTAAAATTTATTTTGTTGCTGTTTGGTTTCAAAGGACTTAAACTGTCAGAAAATGATGGGGTGCAATTTTTCCCGATTTAAAATCGAGTCAAATTGTGTTTTTAATGTACACTAAGGTTCGTCTCATATAAGGATTAGAAAAGTATATATTGCCTAGGTTCGCAACCTTTAGTTAAAGCGTATAGCCCCATAATGGTTCACCCTGGGGGTAAATGCTCCGATTTTTTGTTTGAAAGTGGTGTCAGATGATTCCTTGTGTCATACTGAAACAGAAATGCATTTTTAATTGATCTTTTGTTATCACCATTGCGACATCCAGGGAAAGTCTATGGGACCCCCATAGACCATGTAGACCCCTTGCTACATTATGCTATTTAATTAGCGAACCAATGTCACACACTGTAAAAATACTACATTTTTGATCCTGTGAGACAATACCAACAACTTATCACCAGTTTTCAACAAAATCTGAGCATGGGTAATTGTACCCCAGATTACCTGAACCATTGGGGCTATAGGCTCTGTAACTAAGGTCGAACCGGCACTAATATAACTTTTTCTAACCTTATAAGGAGACGAACATGTTATGTACATTACAAAGAAAACACAATTTGACTCGATTTTAAATTTTTTCCCTGTAAGTAACATTTCCCTCCTTGAGAAGAGGGCAGCCAGCCGAAAATTTGCACCTCCATCATTTTCTGACGTCTGGTCCCTATTGAATGAAAGCAGCAAGACATCAACTTAGCACCAAAAATCCTACGGGAAATTTTCATTGACATCCAACCCACACTATGTCTCAGAAAGAAGTATCGTGACAGCAACAGCTCATTCATCCATCCTTTGGACAAGCTTTTACATCGTAACTATGGTTCTTGCGCATGTGTTTGTTCCTAGTATCAGAAAACGACTGCGCTTTCTTCAAAAACAGCGATCGATCGCAAAAGGGATCGTCCCCTGCTCAGTGTGAAAACCCTTATTAATTTCAGTAAATCAAATATGACCAATGTTGTCGGACATCTGTTCCTTACCTATCCGGGTATACTGGACTACTAAAACTACAATGTTATCTATCAATGATATTAGCTTCCCCGTATAACTCTTAAAAGTCTAAATGGCCCCATTGTTTTATAAAACCATGACGCGCATAGGACTACCCACGGTCACGCGGATATCACGGCGCGCGCGCTCGTTTTGCCACCACTGAGGATTTATGACGGCGACTTAGCCCTAGAACGGTAATTCGCTATTTCGAAGCTACCCAAACCCATAGGTAGGTTGTTAGCGAGGAATGTGCACTTCCGGAAAATTGTGATTTTGGCACACTAGTAGTTTAGACCATCCCATTCAAGAAAATGATATAGCACTTTGGCACTCCCCTTTTTGGCGGCCATCGTGGATTTCAAGATGGCCGCCTTCCATAACCATTTTGGACATATCTGGAAACTAACATCGCTAGAGATTTCATTTCATGGCTATACCCACCTTTGTGAGGTCGGTGGAAATCGATAGACTAATTTTGAAAGAGCTCATTGGCAGCCATCTGGATTTCAGATGGCCGCCTTCCACAACCATTTCCACATATCTTGAAACTAAGTAGCTATAGACCACATTCCAATGGCTATACCCACATTTTTGGGTCAACAAACACTGGACTAATTTTTAAAGAGCTCAAGTGGCATCATCATTATTTTTTTTAATCAAAATGGCACGCCATCCGCGACATACTTTTTTTTTTTTTTTTTAAATTATATCTTGATAATAAAAAAAAGCTAGGAATACAAAGTGATGTCGCTACCCCTATTTCTTGTGTCCAGAATTATAATGAAGTGAATCTTAAAGACTTAAGGTGGCAGCCATATTGAATATCAAAAATAAAAAATGGCTGCCATTTGACACAACGCAATGATTTCAAAGGATTAACATTTTTTTAAAAAAAAGCTCTTTAGTGTAGGTTTGTTATAGAGAAAATCAACTGCTATGCCAAAAACCAAACAAGACTAGTAAGGTCAATCTAGGTAAATGAAGTTTATCAACTTCAATAAGCTAAATAGTATCCCAACATGATTAATTTCACAAACTCTATATAAAAACAAGGTAACTGATATCCATGACTTACCTACAAGTACTGATCGCCGGCGATATATTGACTGACTTTTTTGGGCTGAATGTTCATTGGCAAATCGAGCAAACAAATGTAGGCTATTTAATATTAGATGGGTATAATTATTGATGCAACCACCAAAAGGAGACGAAAGTAGCATAGAGAGAGACGAGGTGAGAAGACACAACCGAAGGGGGAGGCAATGCGAGTAGGAGAATGGGAGCAGTATGGAAAATAGAGCAGGGCGAAAATATATGATAGAAGAAGAGAAGTGATGAACCTTGACATCGCATGGATTGTACCGTAGGCTTACCTTTGAACATTTGCTTCCAATCTGAGATTGGTGAAGAAACAATGAATTTGCTGTAAAAGTGCCTGCTGAGTTGTTGGGATGGTTTCAAGCGAATTTCCTATAAAGAAGAGTCCTGGTTTGACACGGGAAGCATTTGATATCTTGGCATACATCATGATGTGAATCTTTTTCCAAGACCTCTATGTGGATAGTTTTCAAATGTTAAGCTCTCTGATGAGCATCACCTCCTAAAGTATCTGTAATCTATTGGAAGGCCTCCCATATTGCCCACACAATCTCTTCTGTATCTGTTGGAAAATACTTTTCAACACTCTCGAGCTGGAACCAGGCCTACAGGGAACGGTGTGCGCATAAAAATGAAAGCTTGAGAACTGCAGACTTGAAGATGTTAGGATCTGATTTGAATAATGGAGCTAGGTGTATTATTCCAGTCTATGACAGTTTAGGCAATAGGAGCATTCATAACACTTTTTATTTATTGGCGACATTTTTATATGCTTGGAGATGAATTATGTGTGATTAACGCTGGGCAGGGCGTCAATCGGCAGAGCCAGGAGGCATACATCATGATACAGAAGGCGGAGGTGGTATCGCACACTGTATATGCATAAAACTGAGGCAAGGCGTGGCAGTTTTGTGATTGGTCCGAGATTTTGAGTGACCTGTTGCAGTGGGAATAAATTGACGATTTTTCCAATGCCAAAGTCAATCCAAGATTTTCAAAATAATGGTTATCTGACAACATCACGTGTCGACTAGTACAAACCATAACCTTTGTAGACCTACGTGAGGCATCAGCACACACAAAAACATTCTAACCATATGCTTCCCTTGGTGGTCCACTGGTGAAATGGTTTTGAAGATCACCCTGTGATCTGCTTAACAGTGGCATTCAGCTCAGGGAAACCAACTGATGCATGTGTAACTTCATCAGTAGATATTGAAACAAGCTAACTTTGTTATATAGAAAGTGAATGGTCTCTCACATCGATCTCATGCAGTTCTTTCCCCTTCTCTAAGGAATTGATGAAAGCCTCGCTAATCTGTACTCATGACTTCTCTCATATCCATTGTCATGAGGTCCGGAACCATTTTCATCCCAAGGAAGGGTTTGCTTGATCTCGTTCATGACTTCCGTATCTTCGCGAATCGTTTCTTGGAAGACTTCTGATTCTTCATGATGTCCAATGATGTCCCCTGCTCAACCATATCGCACCAGTGATAGACGAACACTCATACCAGAACAAGGTTTCCGTCCAGGCAAATCAACACCAGAGCAAGTACTAACCTAACTTTTTTTGAGAAAGAGTTTGGTAACCAGAGTCCGTGGTTAAATTCCGACTTCAGTAGCTTATGACACTTTAAATCACAGATGCTTACTCCATAAGATCTTGCAACTCATCAAGACTCCGCTTGACTTAGTTCATCAAAGGATTGCCTGCTAACAGGAAGTTCTTTGTTCAGCTTAGGAGCGAAAGAAAAGCCGATGGGGTAGGCTCAAAAATGGACTACCACAAGGGAACGTGCTCACACTTCTCCTGTCTCTATACCAATGCCAGCCTAGGAGTGCAGGAACGTATCATTTTATCGCTGCAGCACGATCTTAGAATTAGCGCACAAGATTCCGACTTCACAGTTGTTGCAGAGATACTCTCCAAAGCTTTGAATGAACTCACACCTTATTATGAGAAACCCATGTGCAAATCCTCCCGACCCAGGTGTGTGCTTCCATCTATGCAACCGTGGAGCCAAACGTTAGCTTAAAGTAACCTGCCTGGACACCCTGGAGCACTGGCAATAATTCTGTCAACATAGAGTTACCTTGGACCGCACTCCTCTTATAAGACCTACCATCAAGAAGACGCAGAAGTATACCGCATATTCTAAATGACAGCACTCGCCCCTTTGCTACTGAGTGTGCAGACATGCATCGTCCCTGTAATGGGACAGATCAACCTGCCAGAATCTTGATCCGCCTGCCGGGCTTATCACAGGATGTCTTTTGCCCAACTGCAACGAAGAACTTATACATCCTTGCAGGCATTGCTCCACGAGACCTCCATCAGCTGTAGCTAGCATGCAAGATCGTAGCTGCCAAGTATCTAATGTGAAGCACCTATATGTTCAGACAGAACTGCTGCTAACTCTCTGATTCAAAATAGAGTTTCTTAAGTAAAGTCCAACCCATTGAACAGCCTCTAAAGAGTCTACGAGAGTCGCCTTGCTATCACAAGTCAACCTCTGGTATTGACCTTGTGACATCTGCCACATGGAGCTGACTCCTCAGGGGCTGAATGGCGATGTCTTAACAGATTGAGCAAAAATAATCGGCCATATCAGGGTTTTCCTTTCAGAAGTGAGGCACCTGGAAGTAGATAAGACACTACCTGTGGTTGTTGAACGCACACAGACAATGGGAACCTCTATTGGCTGCCCCAATTTGGACAACAAGGCGCAGACGACCTTGCCAGAATTGTGAAGCAGCCAGACGTTGTACCCATCTCCTGCTAATAATATTGATGTCCAATACTGGAAATTTCAGCAGCCTCTCAGCAATAGCTAGAGTTTTTCAAGGAAGAGCCACAATTGCTCTTCCAGGATGTTGGGAGAATCATAGATATTGGACACACTGCCATCACCTTTTTTATCATCTTTTAAGTCTGCACATGGTTGTATTCAGAACTGGCAACATGGACACTTATTGACCAGCACAAACATCCAACTTGTCAAAGATTGAGTTCCACGGCATCCTGATTACTTTGAACAATCGTGTTTAAAGCAAAAACTCGGGTGTTAGCATGGCACCTCTGGATATAAGCGAGGGGACCAGTCTCATAGATCTCATTTTCCAGACGTCTATGCCAATGTGCCACCTGCAGAATTGGTTTGAAGTTACTAGTGTTCTCAGAAGGCTGTAAAGCCAGTCAGACCTGTAAGAGACAGAATCGTATCAAAAGCAATCATTTCAATAAAGGAAGTGAGCTAGATGAATGAAACAAGGTAACATGGGCAGGCTTCAATTCTAGTATGCGGAGGTTGTTGACCCCCGGTTGCAACCCGTCATAGATGTTCCCTAAGAACCCCTAGCTATGGTTCTCATCTTCCAGTGTACCAAAATACGTACCAACATTCCAGATCTTCCTCTATGAAGTAATAATGCACGGCACTCTCGCAAAATTTAGTGAAATCAGTTTGTGCACAAAATATAGGAAACTGAATGAATTTTTTTCATATTTTTGGCAAATAAGAAGAAAAACACAAATTTAATTGATTCAGATGTCATATGTAGGCACTTTTTAAAATTGACATATATATCAAGGGCCAACTAATGTGCACGGTTGCCACCAGATACTCTCCCGAGCTTGTTCACTTCCAAGATATCATTTCAAAGGTATGGTCGCGGCAGGCGGCCCATTTTGAAATTCCAGATGGCTGCCACCTTAACTCTTTTAAAATTAAGTCTATAAGATTCATTGACCCAAAAATGTGGGGTATAGCCTTTGGAATGACCTCTCTAGCTCTTAGTTTCAAGATATTGATGAAAATAGACTCCCGACGGCAGCCATCTGAAATCCAAGATGGCGGCCATGAAATGGCGTGGCAAAGTGCTTCCATCAATTTTTTTTGATCGCCATGGTCAAGGTACTTGTGTGGCCAAATTCACACTTATCCGGAAGTGCACACTTTGATGGGTTCGTGTTCACTACTGGATCCCCTACTACAATGAATTTCCTTTCTTTATGTTACTTAAGTAAAAAAAAAATCAAATAACTAACAATATAGATGTTATAAAGTAAAATCACCAAAAAGGGGATACATATATTTGTAAAAATACTAGCAAAGCACCAAATGCATATTTATGTCTTCGGAAAGGCCCACTTTTAATTTAGGCCCGATTAATGAATCATGTCCTCTCCATTGCAAACCTCGGTCCAACCATTTCCAGTCATGTAGTTTCTTTTCAAAACATTCCAGTGGCGTACCAAGGGGACGGGAGCACTACCAGCCCTTTCAGATTGAAATGGGGACGACAAAGAGGAATGGGCCAACAAGAGGGGAGAATAAGAGGGAAGGATAATGCTCAGTTGAGCTTTTCCTCAGGTCGAGAGGAAAGAAAGGCAAGGGGAAAGAAATGGGAAAGACAAATAAAATGGGACGATGCTGACGTTACCCCCCGATTGACAATAGTGAGGTTGCGGAAACCATAAACCTCCACGCGAACGAACAGCTATTCTCGCCTGTCTTCAAAATCACTTTCCCTTACAAGATTTCAAGTTCAGGCTTACGTGAAGTAGGTCGGACTACCCTTGGGAATCTGCATAGACAATGCCTCCGAGCCCACAGAGATTCTCAGGCGCTGCGTTTTGTCCCGCCACTTTAAGAAGTATGACGGCGACTTTAGCCTTAGAAAATATAAGTTATCCCAAACTGCTTCAAACCCAATGATAACCTTTTCATCACAGTTACTTAAGTACCAAATAAGCTAAACAATGTAATGATTTGAGTGCACATTCACCGCGTCTGAACGAATAAATATCATGCCGTAGGTAACTATTTGAAACTTACAAATATGATGTATACCCAAGGTAAGCTCGAATAACTAATCCCATAGGACATACAGTACTCAGCTGTACTTAAAGAAGTCATTAACCACAAATCTACCTTTAAAGTAGGCAGCAAGGGACCAGACAAGGGTAGAAAGAAATCTGCTTCAGCTGGAAAACTCAACCTGATCTTTTTGCACAAATATCGCTCTCACTTGTCTCCACCGTTTAGGAAAAAGGTTTAAACAGATAACATTATATTTTTCGGCCGGTGTAAGAAACTGAGTGTCCCCCATGAGAAGTGTCCCTAGCTACCATAGCAACATTGGCTTGGGGGAGGGGGGGGGGGGGGGGGGGGGGGTAATAAACAGTGACCTTATAGACCGATGCCATTTGGGTACAGTGCTGAAACAAATGATGCATACAGCACTCAGCTGCACTCAATGGAGAACACAATAGACAGATGGGTGGTAGGACATTCAGTCACACGGACACTGTAGTATATTACACCGGTGTGGCGATGGTGAACAATAGGGCAATCGATTCAGTCGACTCTTCACGCAACATTAGTTTCACGCTTTATTCCGTTGTCGTCTATGGAGCCCGGACTATGATACCTGCCGGACTATGATTACTTTCACAACGGTGTAGAAGTAATTATATATAGTCCGGCGTAATCACAGTCCGGCTACAACGGTAAGGAATAGGGCACTAATTTCAGTTGACTCTTTACGCAACATTAGTTTCACGCCTTATTCCGTTATCGTCTGTGGAACCCGGACTATGGCTCCCGGCGGACTATAGTTGCTTTCACACCGGTGCAACGAAACTGAGAGTCTCCCATGATAATGTGACTTTGCTACCATGTCAATAAACCGTGACCCTGCAGACGAGGCTATAGGGTATAGTGCAGAAATAAATGATGCCACTCAGTTACATGGACACTGTATTCAATAACACCTGAACTCCAAATGCTGTCATCGAAACACCATTTGTGCTTCCATTTTAGCTTATCTATTAGCCAATAGATCTGAAATTAAATTAATACAAACGTTAAATGTCAAATGGAATGTCAATATATCAATGACATGATGAATCGTGACAAATCGTGACCATTACCCTGATCATCTGAATTAAAAGCGAGATAGTAAACAGCTGTAAACTGTAATTATCAGCAAGGAAAGAAAATTACCTGAAAATTACCAAAAAGAAATCCTTACTCCGCTACGCCTGCGCACTTCACCGCAATCCGCCTAAATACTCCAGTTAAAGCCGTCTAGTTCTTTGACACACAAAAATATCCGTATTGAAATAAAATATATAGCTCTGATAATTATTTTGCTACATTCCACCTGTTGAAACATCAGCAGAGATCAGACATATCGAAACTACCCTATAAAAGAGTGATTTTTCTCTCAATTTGCGTAGATGTGTTGAATGGAAATCGAAATTAATTACTGCAGTGGCTACGGGCGATCGTAACATCGAAAATAAACCTTGATGATTACTATTACTATTAGTATTTATTTTCCCATGATTGCTACATAGAGATGAGGTGTTGATCCACCTAGCATCTGTCAGATCAATATCTTTAAACATCTCTGTAGAAAACAGGTATGCCTGGTATGTGAGTTGCTGACTATGACTGCTACATACAGCTGAGGTATTAATCAACCTTGCACCTGTCAGATCAATATCTTTAAACATGTCTATAGAAAACAACAATAGCTATGGCATGCCTGGTATGTGAACAGCTGAGGTATTAATCCACCTTGCACCTGTCAGATCAATATCTTTACACATGTCTATAGAAAACAACAAAAGCAATGGTACGTGAGTTGCTTTATCATGTGCTTCTCACAATCTGCAAAAAGAATGCAGGGTGCATAATAAACGACGGGAGCGAATAACTGCCATCAGCTAGCAGACAATAAAATAAGGTATATTAACTTATTGAATCTGCACAAAATGTAAACATTCAAATTGTTTTCAAATGAATGAAAGCAATTGTACAATGGTTTATTTTAGTATATTTGAATATATCTTTGTAAATATACTTACCGTTAATATCTAAAGGTGTGTCCCTCTTAAAAATAGCTGTAATTATAATTTCTAGATCCTGCCGAAAACAGTGATTTCACTGAAATTTACAGAAAACCTGATTTTTCATTATGATACAGCCGTCCTTCAGTAGCTATCAGTGAATTTTCTCTAAATTTGCGGGATTATCTGAAAAATACCTTCTAGCGTTGTTCCTACACTCAAATTCTCGGAATAACGCTGCTGGAATTTACTTTCCAGAGCTTTTCCTGTAAATTACAAAATATTAGCTAAAATGATTGCCAATTCATTGTAAACAAAATGCAGGTTTTCTGTAAATTTTCATTAATTTTTCCCTACAGGATGTATACAAATGTACAAATGTCAGTAAAACTACAGTTATATAGTTCTAAGACTAGAGCGTAATTTTGTTTCGCGATTCATATTCTTTCAACTTCACAGTGTACAGAAAAAGATAATGGCATTTTAATGTCAAGTCATTGCTCTTCATATAGAAGTAACTAAACGTGGTTAAAAGAGGTTATGTTCTTCATGCAACGTAATATTTCTACATTTTCACCCTACGTGTATGCAATATCGTTTCAATAAAACTCACGATAACCTCAAATTATAGTTGCAAATATCACAATAGGTGCCTTGTGCAAGTAGCTACAGAGAGACAAAACATTATTCTTCATAAGAACACTTCTTTGGAATACCTAATTCCCAAGGCAATAACAAGGTATATGCCCGGTATATGCTCGTTCCTTATCTTTATTTCTCTCTCCTCGCTCTCTCTCCATCGCTATATCTCTTTTGACAATGCTTCAAATACAACAGAAACGTGTACTGTCAGTACACTCATACTTCAACTTTCAAACACAAACCACAGCACTTAAACAAATCATGGTCATACTGATGTTTTTCATAATCGTTATTTGCTATTCCGATTTAAGTCATCATCAAAAATATATTTTGAACTAGTCAAAATAGAATAAACATGGATTTTCTAAACAGGTGTTATCAGTTTTACCAGTTTGTAATAATTTTCAGCTATCCTCGCATGGCCGTCAATTTAAAAGATTTCTTATGTTGCAAAAGGCCCCCGATTCAAATCCGATTGGGTCCACCCGCTGGGATTTATTCAGGTACACAATTCTGGATTTGATTTTGCAAAGATCTGCTATATGGCCCTTTCACGGAAAGATAAATTATCTTGAATGGACTTTTGCTTGCACTCCAGATCATCCAGGCATGCGAAGAATACAATACATGCACCTGGCTCACCTGAGAATTTCAGATATTTCTGCAGGCGATTCTTTTGTATTCTCTGCATGCTTGGATTATTCTGGAGGACTAGTCTGGCCAAGTTAACCTGTTTTTGACCAAAATAACCTCATATTTTACCATACATACATAAATAATATATTTATAACGCGCCTTTACACAGTTCAAGGCGCAATACAAACTAATGCACAAAGGCATGAAAGTAAGACAACAGAAGCAATGAAATGTGTGACTGAACATGACCATTAAGAGAACAGGTAAGTTTTTAACCTCTGTTTAAAGACAACGAGAGATGGTGCTTCTCTAACAAAAATTGGGATAGTGTTCCAAAGCCGTGGCCCTGCCACAGAGAAGGCTTTGTCCCCAATGACTATTGTTGGTTTTTTGGAACTGTAAACGAGTACACATCAGAAAAAGAACGGAGATTATGGTGATAAGTCTTCTGAATGTTATACCAATCAATATCATGTCAAAGATACTCTGGGATAGACCCATTAATGCCAGAGTAAATGAAAACAACAGTACTTTGAAATGGATAGTTTTTCACCAGGAGCCAATGAAGCCTGGCCAGGTTGGGAGTTATGTGCTTCACGCCTTTGGCGGCTCCACAGAACCCTACTTGCATCCTTATGCTGAAAATACGGCTGAATTGTTTTTCATCCTGACGTCTGTGATACCAAAAAGCAGCGATTGTCCATAGTCAAGGCGGTGATGTGAGTGTGTAATGCCCGTACGATTGATTACTAGGAATCGTCCTCATCTCCCTTCTTATGTCTAATCAATCAATTCCTTATTGGAATTTAGAGTACGGCATACATCCCTAACCTGACCAGGTCATTGGGCCATTGCTATCCTGATAACACAAGATTCGCACAGTGTCGACTGTTTTATGACGACTGTTGTCAACCTTAAGTTCCAGACTAGGTTTTGAATCTTAGGTTGTGCGGTGAGCCAAAAACCATAAACTGTAACTATGTTTTATCCATTTTCATATGTTCCCCTTTTATTGAATTGTCCATCCATTTTTGAAATCAATGATACAATTCTCAAGCTTCTTGACGGCAGTGATATGATCGTTTGGTTTTGCTAGGGTTCTAGGATGGTGTAAAATTTGAGTGTCATCCGCGTAGATGTGGAAACTAGATTGTGCCTTAACGGATGATATTACCAACATGGAGAATATAAATGGTGAAAGAGCGATCCCATAATAGAACCCTGGGGCAAGCCGCAGTCAAGAGACCATCGCAAAGAAAATTATCATCAATTGTTGACACGACTATTGACGGTCCTGACATGTAAGATTTAAAAACCATTCAAGTGGTGGGGCCAGAAACGCCAAGTAAAGTATGAAGTCCTGTGAATGAGAGTATTGTGGTCAATGGTATCAATGGCGGTAAGATCAGCCAATTTACTAAAAGCAAGCCAACTTGTTTGTTTCCACGACTCTCATGCAGCCTTTCTCCTTTACACCCTTCCGTGCATTTCACTTTCTTTTGTCTTTTCCCTCTTCGGTTGGCAGATGGAAAGGCTTCATTAAGCCCATGGTTTGTACCAATAGTCTTTAAAAAAAAACCTTGATGTGCCACAATACTCTCAATCACTTGGCAGGTCAACAAACTTGGATTTATTGATATGGGCCTGTAGTTTTCTTAGTACATTTGGGTCGAGAGAATGACTTTTTGAGGATGGGCGTACAATAGCATTAGTAAGTTCACATGAAATACACCTAAGATAGAGATGCATTCACAAGACGTGTGATGAATTGTGTGACCGAGGCAGGTTCTGCTTCAAACATGCCAAGTTGGAAGCGGATCGAGGGCACAGTCTATTTGGAAGTTTACTTATTCAAACAACCTTCAACTTCATCGTCGAACGCTGCTTTCAAAGCATTACAACCTGTGCGTTTGTCTCGCCTGTGTTAATCATCATGTTGATCACGAAATACATAAACTAGTACCTTCATCAGCTCACTACGGATGGAGATCAATTTTACCTTCTTAAAGAAATTGCAAACTTTTGCTTAAAACATCAGAGTGAGGAAACGACGAAAACAACAAAAAGGGAGAAGTAAAAGGTCCTCTCTCTCTCGTCCCCCTTCCCCTCATTTTTTGGCCTACTTATCAAAATATTATTAACAATGCAAAAAGATCTTTACTGGTTGCATTTACTACTAAAACCACCGCGGATTTGAAGAAGTCAGTTCTTTGCTGAGCATCATATCATTGACCAATGCCTGATTGAATAATTAGCACGGTCAGCAACAGATCTAGATTTTCTTCATTTTTCTCTCGCAAGCGCCTACGCCCACGTCTATGCATCAAAGATTTCTTCAGTTAACAGGTATTCGGTAGTCGAAACAGATTTTGAATGCGAGACAAAAGGATCTAAATGGTCAAGAACTCATTACATGCACTAGTGTAATAGCTTACCAACTCAGTTACAAATCCTCAGTATAAACATGAATGTTGTCAATTAATCTGACTGAAACTTAACTGGGAAAGTTTCAGCATCAAAATCGCCGGAAATCTCTTTTGGGACAAACACACTTCTTAGTAGTTTGTTTTCCATAAGAGCCAAGAGTACATTTGATGATATCATGTTCTTACATTAAACACTCTTCAACAACACCATGTTACCGCTATTTTATTATCATCAACCCTAGTTATCAAGAGATCAGAGTATTTAACCTGTTATATGATGGTTTTGTTACAAGTTGTTTGAAAACCACACAAAATAAGGAATTCTGAAATTGAAGAGTGTCAGATGTTGAATCTTTGTGACATGACTATTAAAGTCACATAAAATCACCTCTTATTAGGCATAGTGGAGACTGATCAATAAATTGGTCAATTCATTAATGACATCGGAGGTACGGAACTTGTTTTTAGCAGCAAGATGGGTGAGGTCTATACACACATATAAACAAACCCAGTGTTTTGAATCTGTGACACAAGAATGTTCAAAGTACTTGGTGTTAAATTCAGTTTCTGTAACAGTCAGATTAATTTAAGATCTTGAACAAGAATGCCCTAGACCACCACCACGAGTTTTGCTCTTCCCTAGGAAATTAAGAAAGGAAATAACCCTGGAGCGTAAGTTCTTTTATATTGTGCTGGTTCCTCACTATCAAGCCAAGTTTCTTCAAGGAAAAACGTGTCCAACACTTCGCTCAGTCACGTAATCGGTAATAAAAGAGTTTTGTTCCGAACAGATCGAGCATTCCATGATCTGACATCCAGATACCTTCCGTGTGTGGACATCATGTAAATTCTCGATTAACACCTCTGGGTTTCAGCACTCATGGATTTTACTGGCTAACGCGTGGGAATGGGTTATTACAGATTTGGGGAAAAGTCATGTTGGTATCTATTCTGGTGTCGGTGTCTTGCAAGACCACCAGTGGAACCTCTACGGTGTTGGGCGTTTGGAAAAATACCAAGAGCTCTTATTGTGCCCATACAATCGGAGTAACTCCTAGATTGGTCACAGTTAAAACTGAGAAGTTCATCTCTATCATAGGTTATGTTAGGCCGGAAAATTTTTCTTTATGTGGCAGTTTCAGTGTCGTGAGTATAGTGTGATTTCGTGGTGATTTAGAGGTCCAGGGTTTTGGTTCACATCACCAGCAAGGAGTAGTCTTAGTTGAAAGGTAGCAGATGAGTTTTTGATAGTAAGGGATCCTTGTTCCCAGAAAACAACATTTGGTAGAATGGTGCAGCACAAGTATGGTAGGGGTCTACCAGTACTCAGTGTCACTCATGCATAGGGCTAGTCAACAGAGCCAGAGAGCAAGTAGACCTCTCAAAGGCAGTGTCTTCATTGTGCCTTATTGTTGACTCAATTGTGAGAGCAACTCAATCCTATTGTCAATAATATGCTTGGTTGACTGTGTAGGATGAATGTGGGCAATGGTGGTATGTATACCACACAGTAGGTAAAACCAAGAGAGAAAATTATCTCCAATAATCCATAGATAAGGTTAAAAGTTTACCAGTCTCATCTAGTAGTGTCCATGGTAAAAACAACAATCCATCAATCCTAAAATTGGCAATGAGTGACAGTAAAACTGGAAAAATTTGTGTGAAATATCAAGGAGCTTGCGTGGAGCAGCATAGCAGAGGCGCTCAACACCTTATTAGTTTAAAATGGTAAATTCGCGCGTATTTTGTTCTCAATACACATTCAACGATTTAGGTTCTAAATGGCAATTTTTGTTACGGCGCAATCGCTCGCACATGTTTCTAGTAACGGATTTGTCAGGAAACCCTGTTTCAATATCATAATCTTCAGCATCCCCACCCTCCCCCAAAGGTCAAAAAGAAATTACAAAACCACTGCCTTCTGTGAGGCCAAGTTGGACCAAACGTCTATAGGGGCCGAACAGGTAACCCTATACTTTCCGTGCAAATCGCAGTCCAGCTTACTCTGAAATTTTCCACTGCAATCTCTAAGTCTAAATAATAGATTAAAATTTTAAGTCCGAAGTGGGAACGACCCCAAACCTTTATATTACTTTAGTAGATTACACGCAAGCCTGCAACTCAACCCGAAAGAAGATCGTGGGTTTTGTTAATACTTAAATAAAATAGCATTAACGTAACGCACCATACCATAATTTTTCTAATGACGAGATTGACCTGGTCGGTCCCCTACCGCTTCTAAGTTGAAGGAAGAGAAGCATATTAATGCACCTCCTGCTTTAATAGCTGTCCGTCACTACTTCTCAAATGTTAACTAATTCCACAACAGATCGCCCGTTATTATAAAGACGATGGCAAGGAATAATACAAACTGAACCACAAAAACCATCTTTAACATCAGTATTCTTCATGAAAAACAATGAAATGGCCATATCTTATTGTATTTTAACTATAATATATTTTTATTCATGAGGAGATTATTACAGCTTTGGACATAGAGTGTATCAATATCTGTCAAGTTTCTAATCTTTTTTTTAACCCTGAAATTCATCAATATGTTTGCTTGCTGCAAAATCTTGTTCAATTGGACACTGACATTGTTGGTTTGTTGCACGATAATAATCATAAATCCTGTGGCCTGTGGAAGGATATTTGCTAAAATATTAACGGGTCGTTCTCCCTCAGTTGTTATATAATTATTCGAAGACACTCAAGTAAATCATCAAGCGTATTGAAACTGAATAAATACTCTTGATTTCTGAGGATAACCCTGTGCTTTGGGGGCACAACGAGTGTTTTAGGAAGAAATAAGTTTTAGTAAATGTGTGCCTTATCCAAATTCGGTCTACGCTTGAAGAAATTTGTAGTCTGTATGTCTGTCGTGAACGGAGAGAAATTAAATTTTCTCAAGGATATCAGTGAACAATAAACAAACAGAAGGGGATAGAATGTTTCTTTTAATAAGCACTCCGTAGATCCATGATTTGAAAAATATCACGATTGTTGTGACTCAGTAAAATTTGTGTGGACGCGTATGTTACATGATCATGATAATCTTTCTCCACACCCAGAAAAATTCTGTTCTGTTCAGAATTTTATTACTTTCAGAGATCTCTCTTCGTTCGACTATAAATCGTATTGACTGATTGATTTAATTACAATCGGACACAAAATCGGCGGTCTATTCTATATACATAACGTAATTAAGTCAAAAAGATGAGATGCGCCCTTTGAACAAGGCAACAACAAAAACTGAAACTTGAACATCAAACACTCTTTCAGGAATCAAGATTGAGATTTTCCATCCTTTGTGTGAGGAAAATTTAAGATTAGTATTAAGAACATTTAGAATCACTGTCCTTTTTTTCCAAAGAACTTTAAAAAAATATTATCATGTTTGTTTTGGATTGCCTCACCACTAAGATTTAATTTCAGCGGACCTAAACAAATCAAAAACCAATGCTAACGGCTATCACATGCCTGTCCATATAATAATTACATTTGTAATATATAGTTTTGTGGATTCTTTTTCAAATCACGTCTTTTATATGGTTACTTATAACCTCACCAGTAATCTATGTATTCATAAGTACACTAGACATAACATAACCTAAAAACTACATTACATCAAAACGACCAATCATTCAATTAAACCTTTTGGAATATCGTTTGCTGCTACTTTCAGCAAAACAAAATTGCCTTTAATATTTTGCTTATAACACGAGAAAACAAAATCGCTGTGACCCTCAATAGCTGGTCGAAGACGTCTGGAAAACTGGGGGTCGGCTATATTTGAGGTATGAATGACCTAAAAAATTAAAATCATAAGAATAATTATTATTGTTGCGGAATGCATATCTAACCACATACCCAACGGGGGGTATCGACCAAAAATTGGGTACGGTGTGCGGCCACTGATTAAAAAATCGACCATGTTTATAGGTAACCAAATTGTTACAAAAATATTACCCATTATATAGTTTGTTCCGGAATTCGAAGACCAATTTATATAGTTGGCTTTGACATTTCGCACCATTTTCATAGTAATCTTCACAAAATCGGCCCATTTTTCATAGCACTTTTTTCCCGCAATTCAGAAAAATCAAAATTTTAATTATGATTTTATCGAAAATCAGAAAAATTTACCCATTTCATTGTAAATAAGCGACCAAATGTTTAAAAATGGACCCTTTATATAGTAGCAATGACCTCAAAAAGTGTCCCAACTTTTATCCACCCCAATATTTTAAAAAAAATGACCCATTTTTATAGAGGCGTGCAATCAACGCCATATCGGCGTCGGCACATATGTATCTACCCTTTTTCCACTGAGTACCCCCCCCCCCCCCCCCCGGGCTTACAACTAATTTGGTATATAATCTGTGAAAGAGTGATTTGTGGGTTAAAACAAAAGGATTAAAATTAAACGCGATGATATTTAAGTTCTGAAAAAGCATTGTCTCAAAGTGATATCCTGCACAAATTTTAAAATCCAAATCATTTATTGAGTTGTCTGCTTCAAAAGTCTCCCTTCTTATATATTACTCTATCTTTCTTTTTAAGAAGCGAAATGTATACCTTACATTTACTGACATAGCGAATTGAAGTCTCATATAACATGGCCTGATTTTCATAGACTTGAACTGTAGACGTGTCCAGGAATATCGGCAATACAGTTTATGTAATATACTGTATTTGGCCAACAATTTTAACAGTAATAAAGCAGCTATGTGTGACCTGCTGACTGGCTGCTCAAGCACAACTAAATTCACAAAATGACCATAATTTCACATATATAGCAACCAATATCTTTTTAAAGTTCTGAATTCACTAAATACAGAGTGCATCGAAATGCCCATTACAGACGATTTGTAGTCCGGACGGCTGATAAGCAAAACAGTATTGCCGATGTCATGTAGGAACCAGCATACACCCTTAAGATATATTTCTAAATCGCTCTGGTTTTGCTGATTTTTCACTTGTACGTTGTGTACATTTTCAGTTATTGTTCAATAAGAAAATATAATGATATGAACAATATTGTGTGAGATGTTGTTACAGTTATGAAATTAGTTGCACGCAGTGTATGGCCATTATGGTATATGCATAATTTAAACCACATCAAAAACATTTTGAAATAAAACTTAGGCTATGTAAATGAAGTTTTGCAAACACAAATAGAACAATTACAAATGAATGCGGACAGTGACCCTTGCTATTCTTCCTGACATTTATATATCAAACCATTAAACAGAGTTGAATAACAATTGCCATATCGATGTTTTCTCTCAATGCAGAGAAATGAATTTTTCATATTCATCGAAGGATACAATTTGACTTACTTTACATTTTGCTTTTATTTGTCCTTTTTCAGAGCGTCCATGTGCAAAATATAACAACAATACACATCGACTTTTTATCTCAGTGATGCAAAGAAATATATTATTAAATATAGTATTTTTCATCAGACTTGTCTGTAGTTTAAGAAAGGTAGATTTGAACATTAATGAATCCTGTATACCAATCAACTGTACAAATCAGTCGTAATTAATATTCCCTCGGGTGTAATTCGATTCTTACGGGTACGAAAACCACGTCGTGTGTCGGCGACAGTTTAATATCCAAATATCGGAAACAACTGAAATACTATCCAACCATCAAAACAAAATCAAAACGGACAAACTGGAAAACATCTATTTCAGTGTATTGGTCTAGTGTATTATGGCGGCAGTTTTAATTCAAACCCCTGTGTTGTTATAGCCATAGATTTGTTTTGTTACGATCAAGGCGAATTTGCAGCGTGTAAATACTTGATTTTCATGGTCGTGAATGTGGTAAATGCATGAATGTTTAGAGGTAATCTGTGAAAGGCAAAAATAACCGCAAACGAGTAGCTGGTATATAATTCCGGTATGTCCGTACCTACCCATTCTCGATAATGTCTGAACTGCTTATAGTAGTAGTAGTATTAAACCCAAAGTTTTAAATCCGGTTTTGTCCCGCACCGGGGTGGCCCGATTCACCTCACATCGTAAGCAAACTCGCCCTTCTCCTCTCTCTCACTCACTCCTTCCCCTTCGCCCGATTCAATCATCCCCCATCCTCACCCAACCCTCCTACTCTCCTCTCCACTTGCTTCCTCCATGTCCTCTTTGGTCGGCCCCTCTTCTCTCAAACCACCCACCTCAAACTCTAAAGCCCTTTTTAAAACATGCTCCTCATCCTGCCTCAGCACTGCCCCATACCATCTTACCCCATCGCCTTCGCCAGTCGGCAGCCGCCTCTTCCTCCAAACCACATCTGCTCAATCCTCATTCCTTCTTCCTATCCATCATTCACACCACACATTGCGCTCACCATTGCTCTCTCCCCCCTGCCCTTTCAAAATCTCCATCTCATTTTGCTCAGACACCATTTCTCACTCCATACAGCATCACTGATCTCACACAAACTCCTTACACCACCCCTTATCTTCACAGAAACCTTCTCCAACTTACACTCTCCCACATTCCTAACTTCACCCACCCATACCTTACTCTGGCTGTCACAGCCGCCTCCAACCCCACCCGCACTATCCTGACACCTAGGTATGTGAACTCTTCAACGTTCCACTCATCACAACACTTTTCCACTCCTCCTTCCCCACTCCTCACTCCTTCTTGCATCCTTCCACACACAAAGTCCCTTGCCAAAATTGGGGTCACCTCTTCATCTTTGTGTCATCTCCCATGAATCCCTTTCCCACATTTCTCACACACACTGATTTGCCCCTCACCCTCTTTCCACATATTCCACAGGGTCCCCTTACTCACCTAACACCTCCCCCCTCCTCCCCACTCACCATCACTTTAGTCTCCCAAGGTTACCTTCAGTCCCTTTCTCTCAAATGCCTTCTTCTTCCACTTCCAAAACTTCTCCTCCAAACCCTCCTTGTCTCACACATTAAAACTAAATCATCATCATACATCATCTTCACTCATCAACCTTCTTTTGCACTCTCCGTAACCACATCAACTCCATTGCAAACCCCAACGGCGACAGCACAGAACCCTGATGCACCCCACCTTCACCTCAACCTCCTCACAACTCAGAAACCTACTCTAACTCTTGTTTTTGCTCCTTCAATCATACAGACTCATCACCGGCTCTACCCACCACTTCTGGTATGAGCCCTCTTCCTCATTGCCCACTCCATCACTTTTAGGTTTGTTGAAAATTGTTGACATTTTGAGTGGCCATTTAAACATGTTTAACGTTATGAAATGTACTGACTGAATTCTAGGTATTATGGATTTATTGCTGGCCGTTGAAATATAATATGTTATAAATCTTTTTAAGAAGGTAAAACAATCAAAACCCAACCCGAAACCAAGTGCATCGCACTGATGCATCGTACCGTGGCATAAGGCGTGTAGGCCTATGTTATGTATACCACGTACGTGATAATTCTGAACATATGATGCATTGGCAAGGGTACATTGCAGGCAAACGGCAAATATGGGTGGTCCTTCTTCCATCCCTTGCCCTGCCTGATTCCTTACAGCATTTCACCGCCGTATCGCCACATCATGTATATTACCATCTTGGTGGTGGGGATGTGTGTGCATATAACCAAGCTATAATGAGCGGCGGTCCGCACAGTTCCCTGATCAGAGTGACCCACAATCGCGTGGGAGAATAACGTATTATAATTGTAATTTTCATTCACAAAATAGAAAATCGTTTGTGAGTGTATCGGGGAACTTGTATGAATGCTCAAAAGTACTTCCATACAGAATGTAATACTCATAAACACAATAGTTGGTAAGTGGTTGATTGGCTGTAATTGCAATTGATATTTCGCCAAGTAAGAACAGGACTTGGCCTGATATGCCTAAAATGTGTACACAGGAAAATCTTTACCATAATTGATAGGGATATTTTATTTAATGTGCAATGATATTGCTGTGACATCGTACCTACCCACCCAAATTCCGTTAAACTAGGTGGTACCATGGGGTCGAGTTGGCTTTTTCTATTGAGAAGTACGCATATCCGGATTATTGGCCCGCTTTGGCCCCTTACGCATATTAAATCACGCATACACATTACGTTGCGTTAAGGTAACTTTAGCGTTAAGGTAACTTCAGACTGAAAAATCTCTGTCGTTTAGTCGCTGTGTGACGTTAGCTCTCAGTAACGACCACCAATACATCTATAGTTGCCGAAGAAAAAAACCAGACTCACTCGTTTGCAGTTGTACTCATGTTAACTTTCCAGCGACACTAGAATTTTCTTTTACAAATGAGAAACATCTATTCACCGAAAAGTCATAAATTGCAGCGACTAGCGATTGCCAATCGCTGTCAACGTATCTTGCAGAAAGAGACCTTTGCTGAGTAAAACACCATTCGGTCTTGTCGTAGAACTTTAGGTACATGTACAAGGCTACCACTTAGGCTACTGTATAAGCGTGTCATTGTTGACCTATAACGCCATTGAACTTGGACCTTATAAAGCACCCCAACAAATATTACATCAAGATCAAGTGCGAACTGCAGACTTATTACTACAATTATTGTGCTGATTATCATGTAATCTTCATTTGGACATCACAAATTCTTGAACCAATCATTTGAATTTAAGATCATATTGTGCAATGGGCTCCTTCTCTTATATCTACACATGCTACAGGTTATTTCTGACCTGGGGTGTTAATTGAATACCTTAACCCTTTGAACCCTGGTGGATTCCGTATAGGTTATAACACATACCGTCATGTGAGTGCAACAAAGTCGTAACTGACATTTTTGGCGAAATTGAGTTATTTATATAATATAAAAAAGTAGATCATTACGCTTAATTTGATATACATTTCAGGTGACAATCCCAATTTATTGCAGAATATTATATAGAAGCTCGGAGAAACTGGCGAACACAGAATTAAATAAAAACGAAAAATACACGATCTCGAACCCGGACCTCTCGCTATCTAGGCGTGAGAAATACCACTGGGCCACAGAGGACTGTTTTTATGTGGATACCAGAGAACGAGCACTAATGTATTTCAGAGTTTCAATCGGCCGTAATTATATTATATATTTTTAGAAGAGTGGGCCTAGTGGGCCTAATTAGTCGACTTAAGTGGGAAATGAAATATTTATTAAGATATTTAAAAAAAATTATCGTGTGTAAGAATTATTTTTATTTGAAAAGTCACAAAAGAATGAAACACAAAAATGCTTCTCCTGTAAAATCATGAAAATGTAGATACGACTTTGTTGCACTCACATGACGATACGTCAGTGCTTTTTGACCTAAGACTAGGATTGTTTGTACTAATTTGAAGCATTTTTCACGCTCATGTTCATGAAAATGCATAATTTTACAATGTTTGCAAAAATGAAAACTTTTGAACCCTGAGCGACTGTAGTCGCCTACAGAGCTCAAAGGGTTGATACAGTAAGAGCGTGTTATAGTGATACAGACACAATAACACATTCCTTCTTTATCACTCCTGCGCAATATGCCCCATTACACGTAACAAAATATATCACAATAAATTTTGGGAATTACGTTATTCCATCAGTTTATTCCCATGTAATTTGACTCCATTGCCATGATTGGGACTTTTGAGGTAAATCTTACTTTGTTTGTGCAATATAACATATACCATTCAACATACCAATACGAGTTCTGAAGCTTAATACGTAACCTTCAAGCAGGCGGTCCATTTTCAATGAGAACAATTAATGAACTTAAGGGAAGATCTGCACCAAAAATTGATTTTTTTTTTTTATTGAAGATGGTATGAACTTCATATTTGGTGCCTAGGATACTTGGGTGACCAAAAAAACAAAAATTAAAAAAGAATCACCAAATTTGCATATTTATTGGAGGCCATCTTGGATTTTAGGTGTCGGATTTCAAAAGAGTTAATCTCCAAAAGTATACATGCTAGAAGCCTAATTTTTTTTAAATGAAAGAAAGGTAATCTTAAAAAGTATGGAGTTAGTTTTTTTTATTTGTTTTTTGTTTAAATTAAAAAAAAGCAAACAAGCAAAAAATTGCAAAAAAATTTATTTTTTTTACCTCAAAATGACCCCCGAAAAAAAATTGAGACAAAAATTAAAGAAATTAACTCCATACTTTTTTTACAAATTACAAAATACACCTTCTGTGAACATTTGAGCCAAATCCATTGAAAAATGGCTGACATTAACTATTTTGAAGAGGTAAAAGCGAAATTTTGAAGTAAAGCATTTTTAGTATAGAAACACTTATTTTAAATATTATGCAAATTAGATCAGTAATGGTAACTTCTGACATATACAGTTAGCAAGCATTTGATTTATTATAATTAATGACACTTATTTCACAATGATAGCACATATACTTTTCGAGATATGATTTTTTAAAGAAATATTTTTACATATCGCCGCTTGAAAAACAATAAAATACATAGTATATTCACAGCTTGGAAAACAATAAACAACATAACAATATTCATGCAAATCGGTTGACACGTCGCATTTGATTTGCTATAACTTTGGAACGGAAGGTCCGATTTGAGTGGGGAAAAAAACATTTGGAGCAAAAAACTTTGCTCTTTTATTTAAAATAACAATTAGATAAGTAATATATTGTATATTTTTGGTGCAGATCTTCCCTTAATAGGTAACTTTGCAAGTTATAATTTATTTTGTTTGTGCAATATAACATATAACATTCAACAACAATACGAGTTCTGAAACGTAATACGTAACCTTCAAGCAGTCGGTCATTTTTCAATGAGAACAATTAATGACCTTAATAGGTAACTTTACAAGTCATAATTTACACAGCTTAAAACGAAATTCCAAAAACGCGAAAGTGAAAGAAAATGTCACTTAATTTGTCATTAAAATAAATAACAATTGCTGGTCTTCCTCTTTCGAATCGTCTGCAAATATGAACTATTTGTATCAAAATATGTTTGATTTGACCGTTTTTGTGGTTCATTTTTGTCTGTCTTGTGTGATCTGTGTCTTCTTGTTTTAAAAAACCCTCTTGTGAAGGGATCCTCATTGTCGTGATTGTATTGTTATTGATAGAGGAAAAAGCAATTAAAATGTTCTGTATATTGTTTTACCAGTCCAGACGTATGAACTCGCTCGTTGACCTGAAAGTACTAAGCAGTTCAAAAGAAATAAGCCCCCTCCCCTGAAGAGAATAGTTAGGCTCCTTAACCTGTTACAAAAAATGTAAAATGCACCCCGAAATGTTACACATCTAATGTGCAATAAAGTTTCACATAACAGTTAACCTTCTCCTTGAAATGCAGCCATTTATTAAATTTGATGGCGGATAAAAAATAATATTTTCTTGCATAGGCATAGGGATTTAAGAATCGAGAAAATCGCGTTTTTCATTTTTTTTAAGATTCTTTTAACTTTCCTTTTAAAAATGTACAAATGTAAACATGCATTAAATGTTTTTATGCGGCTTTGCATCGGCGCATAGTGTTGATAATAAGATTTCTGATATGGCCTTGATCAATTCAAAGCTACTGAAGAGTAGTGTTTTCTTTGACTTTCTATTGCTTATCTGCTTCCGCTTCAGATGTTCCCAGAGATGCTCATTTGGGTTCAAAACAATAAATGCATGTTTACATTTTAAGCACCTGATTGTATGTTTTCTGTCACTATAAAGTTTCATTTCACAAAAATATTTACTTTACCAATCTAGACACTGGCGTAGCCAGGTGGGGGCAAAGTGCCCCCTCTGAAAAAAAATCTTGAGGGGAAATCGGGAAATAAAACACGGATATTCATGTTAAATCAGCGCCCTTTCGGATTCTTTTGCCCTGCGACCGGGAAATCTTTGTTTGTGATAGGGACATTTGTTGCATCTACCGGGAAATTTCCCCCTCGGAACCACCGGGCTGGCTACGCGCCTGAATCTAGAGCAATAATATCTCAAATTATATTTTTTGCATTGGGCAATTTGATTAGACTGGTGGTGGTGATGACACTTGGTAATATAACGATGTCAAACAAATTTTAAAGTACCATGAAAATAAATCATTTCGATCTTAAATGGTAGACCTATGAGGTATCTCACAAAATGGCAACACATTAGCAAATTAAATCAAATTAGTTAAAAAATAGTCAGAAATAAACCTGCACCTGACTGGACAGATTCTTGATTATATCAATGATGACATGAATAGGTTTACCCAGTATTGTCACTGTTGACTGATGTGATGCTGGATGTACCTATTCAAATCATCAATAAAATAATCAAATGATATCACAACATTATTAGAGTGATTCTTGATTATATCACTGAGGACATGAATAGGTGTACCCAGTATTGTCACTGTTGACTGATGTGATGCTGGATGCACCTATTCATATCATCAATAAAATAAACAAATGATATCACAACATAGAGTGATTCTTGATTATATCACTGAGGACATTAAAAGGCTTACCCAATATTGCCACTGTTGACTGGTGTGATGCTGGATGAACCTATTTAATAATCATTCTAGTGATCTGCTGATGTTACAACTATTATCTTACGCTTTCTGACCCTTGGAATACCACTCTCAATTACTATTTGGAGTATGTATATTATTTCTGCCCATTCTGCCCTAAATTTGAGTTATTTTGTCAAATTGCTACTTTCTGTGTTACATAGATCATTAACCAATTATTAAATTATTAGCCAATTATGTTTCAAGAAGGTAAGAGAAATAATGAGAAAGAAAAAGCCATTTGGTTTTGTAGTTTCATAATTATAGTTGTCTTCCCTTTTCCATTGTCCAGTAAGAAGGTTTTGTTGATTGGAGAATAGATACTATTAGTGCTGCGGTAGGCCTTGCGCAAGAGTCTCCACAAAATGTTTGGATGGTTTTGGGGCAACATTGACCTGCTGATTCCTAATCTTGATGATGATGCACCGTAGGGAAGGGGGGTAAATTAACAGGGTCAAATTTTATAAATATTTCACATGGGGTTGAAAGGTGTATGGACATGTTCATCTGGTTCTAAGGATTAATAAAACTGTTCATGGTCATCATGGGGGTAAACATTTGTTTCATAATTGTTCGTATGGGAATATTGCAACAGGAAATATAAATTTCCTTTATGTTAATCAGTTCCATGTAGGAATTTTAACTGAGAATTGAAAAGCCCGGTTTCACTGTTTCCCTGATTAGAACGAAGGTTTTAAATCATAGTAATATGATCTGATCACATTTGACCTTGACACCGCCCTGAAACCAAACCGGTGTGATATTTTATGGAGCTAACTTGAAGGAGAGAATTCACCATGACCACAAACACAAGATGTAGAGCAAATGAAGGCTAACATCAGGCAAGAGATTCTAATTGCTGTTGGAACCATTTCGGGCTGTCATCAATAACTCCGTAATTCACATCTCAAGTACCTCAATTCAACTCTGGAAATAATTGTTCTTGGCTGACTAACTGCCGCTGTTCAATCTGCAGAGTTTGTTAAAATCTCCCTCCCTTTATCTTGTTTTGACCTCCTAGGCGGGATGGTCCTAGAGGTGCTTTGTCACCTGTTCATCCCATCCTTTTTCTGGTATTTGTGCAAGTTTGTGTTATATTTTTTTTATGTTATCCCTGTGCAATTCTGTATTTTTAATGATTATCTATTTTGTAATATATTTTACATTTTAACCAGTGATAAAGTAAAATAAAATCCAGAGTTTCAGCGTCCTTTCTATGTCAATGACGTGACACATATAGAGGACGCTGGATCAATTAAGAATGCTGTAAACAATGAGTTTACAATCACAACATTTTTTTCCAAAATTGTTTTGCTTTAATCTTTGTGCCAAGACATGATGAACTCTGAAGTAGTGAATGAAAACTCGATTGGTCCCAACATCAATATATCGAATCTCTTGCCTGACTTCCCTGATGTTGACTTTCAATTGCTCTTGATCCTGTGCTTGAAGATCAAGGTGAACACTTACTTTCGAGTAACCCAATAAAAATCCCATGGGTTTAGTTAAGGACTTTGCGAAGGCAATATGATCATGCCAATTACTTTCCTAATCCTTCGTTCTAATCAGTGAAACATTGAAATTGTGCTTTTCAAATCACTTTCGTTAGGAAACCACATGATGGCGCAGAAACGCATCAAACTTGGTATAAAAATATATAAATCTCCTAAGTTTTATATTTTATTTGATCCTAAAATAGTTTATTCACAAGAAGATGTTGTTCCAATTCAAAATGGTTATTTTTTTTTATTCACCCTGTAGTTACATTTTATTACTGATAAGTGTGATAATAAAGCATTTTTCTAACTTTCTCTGTTGTATTTTTTTTCATTTTAGGGTCTTTCACCGTGGTGCCTTCCTCTGGAATCCTTCCTGAATTCAACGATTACTTCCGTTCTTTGACTCCTGTCAACAGTGACAATCCTTGGCTGACAGAATTCCTTCAGCACTATACAAACTGTTCCTTCGCTGACGTATCTGTGTCTCGGCCTGATTGCAATGCTCCCGGGCTCATTGCAGAGTTAGATTCCGACGAGTCTTCCCACGAAACGCTTGTTATGGACAGCGTCTTTACATTTGCATATGCTCTAGATAGCATGCTCCGGGATCTTTGCCCTAATATCACATAGCGAGTATTGCCCCGATGTCGAATTAAATGGTACTGATATTTTACTAGACTACTTGTTAGAGACTAGCTTTATAAGTCCAGCAAATGGAAATGTTAGCTTTTTGCCGAATGGAGATATGTCGGGACGTTATTCTATAAAATATCTGCAGAAATTTGGACCAAATAACTACACATTTGTAAAAGTAGGCAAATGGGTGAAAGTGAAAGCAGCGAAACTGTCATAAAAGTGGAGGTACCGTGGTACCTTTGGGATGGGCATCCCCGGCAAAATAACACGGGGGTACCCAAATCGGTGTGCAGTGATCCTTGTAATGTTGGAGAAAGGCGGAATGTGAATCCAGACAATCCGTGTTGCTGGGCTTGCACGGCATGCTACGAACATGAAATCGTCATCAACAACAGGAACAGAATGCAAATCGTGTATCAATGCTGAAGAGGATATATATGGGTGGCCCAATGCTAACGTCACCGAGTGTGTGCCAATTAATCCAGTTTTCCGAGTGAAAGAGAACGCCTGGGCGATAGCAATTATGCTATTTCCATCTTTTCGGTATTCTCCTCACGGTTTTCATCATTGTACTATATGTGCATAACCAAGAGAAACCACTTATCAAAGCTTCTAGTCGAGAATTAAGTTACATCATATTTGCTGGTAAGTTATACGGGAAAGAAATGAGTTCATAAAAATACAAGGTGATAAATTATCGATGCGCTAATGGTAAGGTGTGACGTAATCAATAGAAAATACCTTGATCAAAACACTAAAGTACCATTGATCTATTGGTAAGAAGAAAGCTCTACGTGGTGAAAAAATAATGTAATTGCCAAAACTTTGATAGATATGACATCCTGTATAATAAGGTAAAATAAAATGTTTCCAATAACCATGCGCATTGCGGATTTGTTTGTTTGTATTTTGTTTGTTTGTTTGTATTGTTTTGTTTGTTTTTGAGAAAAATGTCTGATACGCGTCACGAGAAGGCACCATTTAAAACAGGTCCTGCTACACTTAACACTTAACTGCATAAGGGGGTTCCTAGGGACCAATTTTTTGTTTTCGGCCGGCGTTTTTTAACGCTGCAATATATTTGGTTTATATTTTTTGTATTTGTCTAACTTTTAGTTGCGCTTGCATTGGTCAAAAAATTCAAATCCATCGCGTCGTTTTGCGTTAATTAGCATGGGTCCCTAGGAGCCCCCCCCCCCCCTTATGCACTAACGGAAGTGCCCATGACAAAAATTAAAAATCTTAATAGACTTACTGTGATTCTGATTTTCATAATGCATAACCTAGTGGCATAAACAAAGTAAAGGGAAGCTAGCGTTATTTTTTTGTTAGATCTAGGGCCAAGTTCCCCCTAACACAAGGCAGGGGTCAGCTCCGTGATTTTTTTTGTTAGATCTAGGGCCAAGTTCCCCCTAACACAAGGCAGGGGTCAGCTCCGTGAATTTTTCAAAAGTGCATTTAAATGCAGTTAAGGGACATTAGGGATATAGAATATTGATCTGCTCCACTATCATCATCAGGGTCGGCGGAACCGAAGTCGGGTTGAGTGCGCACGGGTTGGCAAGGTGAAATTGGTAACTAGTTGTTCTGTAAGCTCTTATGAGCACCATTTCTTGAAAATTGATAAATATTAGCACAATTCAAATAGTTAAACAATGCATATGCATCAAATAAATCGTAATTTCTTGACAAATACGTCGTGTTACGCTTAGCCACTTACAGGGGTCTTTACAACAACAATTTCCAATACAATAGTGAAAAAATACAAGCGGCAAGGGGCCGACCAAGTAACCTTATACTCGTCTACCTACCAGGCGCTCACATTTTGCACGTACCATTAAAATCCATTTCCTGTCAGAACTGTACCATTTAGTGTTCTGTTTTACAAAGAGTTGCCAAAAAAAATCCTCCGATAGAAAAGTTACCTGTTCCACAATCATCAAGGGTGGCAGGAAAAACCGAGGTTGGAGGCGGTGTGCCCTGGGTGGAGAGGGAAAAACTGATAGTGGCGTTGCAAGCTCTTTTTAGCACCGATGCTTTGATCATTTTACCACCTAAAATAAAAAGGAAAATTAAAAAAAAAAAAAAAAAAAAAAAAAACAAAATGTTAAAAATCTTTAAAACAAGTTAGGGCGGCTTCAAACTCATCCACCGGTTGCACGTTGCTTGTTGTTTCCGTCCGGTTCTTTCAGGTTCGAACAGGTTTCTATTGTTCCAAACAAGTAAACACGGTTCAACCACCACAAACCGCAAGTCAACAGTCGGTTGAGTTTTGAAGCCAACCCTAACCTATTAATCCTTTCCCTGGACAGACATATTGTACCCCATATATTAGGAGTGGCTTCAAATCGCAACCACCGGTTGCTTGCCGGTTCCGCCCGGTTCTTCCCGGTTCGAACATGTTTCCATTGTTGCAAACAATTACACACGGTTACACCGCTATGAACCGCAAGTTAACCGCCGGTTGGGTTTTGAAGCCCTCCCTTAGAAAACATGTATGAACACGTAGTATAAGTTGGATCATTATAATATCACAAAGATGTTAGATTTATAACTTTGCGTGAAACGTATGCGACAAAATAACCAACGGGCGTGCTCAAGATCTTTACCACTTAAAGCAATAACAGCACATTTTTTGAAGAGCGCTCCCAATTTCCGATATTTTTGAGATTTTGCACAGTTACATTGTGTAATGACTTTTAACAATTCTGTGAATGGTAGAGCTCCCATCGTGCTCAACGTCTCCCATGTACCATTAAAATTCATTGCCTATCAGATCTAGTTGTTCTTATTTATAAAAGTTGCAAAATTCTGGCCCCTCAGATGAATACTTACCTATTCCACGATCATCATCAGAGGCGGCAGAACCGATGTCGGAGTCGAGGTGGCCCTGGTGTCAAGGGATAATTGATAGTGGCGTTGCAAGCTCTTTTGAACACCTTTGCTTTGATCAACTTACAACCTAAATCAAAAGTAAACAAAATTTCTCACTTAATCATACCAAAAAACAGTTAAAACATATCATTATGACACTAGTGATAAGTTGGTCATGATAGTTATATATCAAAAGAGATTTTAGATTTATAACTTTTGCGTACAACGTCTGCGACAGCAATAACTCGACCAGTTATTTTGCTCATAAAAGATGTCTACGCTATATATAATGCTATTACTTGCTCATTGCTTAGCTCTTGTTAGCGTGCCGTGATCTTCCAGAGTTAGGACATTACGTTGTGGCCGTAATACCCAGGTTCGATCCTGGTCACGGCAATCAGTTTCCTGGCACGAAAAGACTCTGTTACTTTCACTTCACATTTTTGTCTTCAAATACAAGTTCTAACCGTGCTTTCTTAAATGATTTTAAAGGGTGCTGTTATAGTGAGCATCATCATATAACGGGCGCACATTTGCTACCTTTTTCTATGCCTTTCATTTTGGTTGTTTAAAGCCTGCATTTCCATATGGCCTCCCATCCAAGTGCTCACGTCTCCCATGTACCATTAAAATTCATTCCCTATTTGACTTTGTGTTCTGATTTATAAAGAGTTGCAAAAAAACTGGCCTCAGATAGAAAACTTACCTATTCCACGGATCATCATCAGAGCCACAGAACCGATGTCGGAGGCGGGGTGCCTGGTGAGAGGGAAAATTGATCAGTGGCCGTTGCAGCTCTCTTGAACGCCTTGATTTGATCAACTTACCACCTAAACTCAAAAAGTTTTTAACAACAAAACACACAATTTTCTCACTTAATCATAGATTCAGAATGCTTAAAAATCTTTAAAACAAGTTAGAAACAAATAATTATTCACCTAGTATAAGTTGGATCACCATAATTATATTCATAAATATATTTAGATTTATAACTTTAATAAAACCCTGCTACAGCAATAACTTACTTAAGTTGTTTGCATCATAAAAGATGTTTACGCTATAATAATTCTATTACTTGCTTAATGTTCAGCTCGGTTAGCGTGCTGTGATCGTCTATAGGTTCGGACATTACGCTGTGCCGTAATATACCCAGTTCGAATCCTGGTCACGGCATAGGCAGTTCGCTGGCACGAAAAGAGATTTCATTTTTCTTCAAATACACGTTCTAAACCGTGTTTCAATGCTAATAAAAGGTTTTATACTTTTTGTAAGTCTTTTTTCTGCGTCTCTCTATCTCTCTCTCTCTCTCTCCTTGAATGATTTTAATGGTGCTTGTTATAGTGAGAATCATCATATAAGGGCTCGCATTTGCTATTTTTTCTATAGCTTTTCATTTTGGTTTTAAGGCTCTTTCCATATGGCCTCCCATCCAAGTGCTCACGTCTCCCCTGTACCTTAAATTCATTCCATATCAGATCGTTAGTTATCTTATTTATAGAGAGTTAACATATCTGTGAATGGTAGAGCTACATCCAGGTGTCTCAGTCTCCCATGTACCATTAAAAATTCCTTGCCTATCCTATTCCTATGTATTCTTTATTTATAAAGATTTTGCAAAATCTGGCCTCAGATAGAATACTTACCTGTTCCACGATCATTTTCCCAGGAGTATTTTCAACGGGCATGAGTTTGGCCTGGTATTAGTGCCACTTAAAAAGTCCTGCAGCTCCCCTTCATTTTCAATGTTTTTTCTGCACCATACACTGATACAGTAAGATGTTTTCCCCATCAGGCCTGTTAGAGCAATCTGTAGCTGCTCTGGAGACAACAGACTTTCCATATTAATACTTATCCAATAACAAGTAAAAATCATTGTATAATTTTCAGGGCAGAAATAAACCAAAAGATCAGATTTCCAAAATTTTTAGATAGCTTTCATTCTGACAGACAACTGTTCTCTCCTACTGGAATTGGTTTTTTTACCTAGCACCCTTTCAGGAAAAAGCCTGAAATTGTGGCATCTTGGGTTCAATTTTGACCAATTTGGGTTGGACCATTTGATCCCTTTTCAAGTTTTTCATGCGAATGTGATAAAAGGAACACTAAATAGGAGAGGGGCAATTTTTTGTTTTTTTGTAATTTAAATTACAAAGGGGCAAATTTGCGTCCTTCCCCAAATTCCAACGGGAGCAATCTGGCAAAAGTTGACTTTTTTACCTACATATTGTCGATCTCGCAAAATCTATTTTTTAGGGGTTGGGACCTTTGGAATGGGAAGTTCTCTCCATCCCCCACCCCCCTCCTCTGGTTACAAAGCCTGATATTGTGCCTTATTACAGATTATCTTTTAAAATTTTAAGACAGCAGACTGCAGATATGTAAACCATGGAATACATTTGGTTAATATATTTTGACCAAATGAATTTTAATTGGACCATATTATCCGAAGTTTGTCAATTTTGGATGTCACTACTGATAAAAATGAATAAAGGTTTTAATTGTCAATTGATTATAAATCCATGCCTTAATATTGAAACATTATGTATAGAGCAATTTTCCTTGTTTTTACCCATTTTACGTAATTTTTTCAATCTTCTTCAATCTTCAATATAAAGAAAAAAATAAAAAACTTAAAAATTACATTTTAAGTTAATATGGAATCAATACATCACCATTTGATTTTTACCATATTTGTGTCCAATGTTGGACCCCTTTTTGGGCCCATGATGCAACATTCAAATCTTCTTGAATCTACGTATATAGTGGGGGGATTAAATAGTACATTTCAATATGAATCAAACTAAATAAAATCGCCATTCTATGATTTTTACCTAATTTGGGGTCAATTTTGACCCCTTTTTTTCCGTTCTGGGGTAAAAAATACCCAGATTCCAACAATCAAATTCTTCAAGCACAGCTATATTAGATATAGTGGGGCAAATGACCTGTTACATTTCAAAATTAAGATTGAATAATACATCACCATTCTATGATTTTTGACCATATTTGGGTCAACTTTAACTCCATTTTGGGGCCCCGTTCTGGGGTCACAAATAACCCCATATTCCAATATTCAAATTCTTCTTATCACCAGCAATATAGTGGAGGAAATTAAAAACTACTACTCATAATAATGAAGTTGGAATTCACCATTCTATGATTTTACCTTATTTTTGGGTCATTTTTGACCCCTTTTTTGGACCTTTCTGGGGTCAAAATTACCCCGATTCCAACATTCATTTTTTCTTGAATCTACTGCTATATAGTGGGGGAATTTTTATTTAGTTCATACTTATCATATGAAGTCGGAATATATAATACACCATTCTATGATTTTTACCATTTGGGGTTACAATTTTGACCTTTGTTGGCCCTAAAAAAAAAAAATAAAAATTGGCACCACTTCTGATTTCTACTCCCCCCAGTTATGATCCCCACATATGTCCCTACACTGGTACCATTGGCTTTTTTCTACTCGACCACCTACCCTAACCGAAAACTAGAGCCCCTTTTTTCAAAGATGGCTGACGTACTAAAGACACTACCCACCTTGTCCCCACATTTTGTCACCCTCCAAATTCATTGGAATGCTGGCGCCTTCACTGGAAATCACATTTTTTTTCTATACAAGAATTGTACAAATTCAGAGATCTGTGAAATTAGTATCCTTATGGAGCCTCTGCGGCAACTTGGGACCTATTCGCATTTTTTTTACTTTCTTTCACTCAAACCGCCAATGTTATTAGCTGTTGTATCCAATCTAAATACTATTTTTTAGACATTTAAGCAAAAGGAGAATTCGCTCATTTCCCCATTCTTCTAGGCGATTCGTCGAAAAAGACCATAAGTTTGAATAAAGTTTTGACTGAAACGGTATATCTCTAAATAACAAGGAAAATTTCACCCCCCCCCGCGCCGATTGAACTCTTGTAACCACTATCCAAATGAATGGCCATGTACTAAAAAGAGGTGAATTTCCACTCACAGAGTAAAATCACTCCCAAGAGTGTGACTTTCCACTCGTTTGAGAGTTAAATAAGGCCAACACTTTTGAGGAGTGTAACGAAGGACAACACGAATCCACAGCTTTTTTTGAGTGATGTTTTCACTCCTTTTTGAATGAGGATTCCAGTTCTTTGTTTTAGTACAACGCACTCATTTTGGAGTGGTTAAAAGAGTGTTCCACTCTTTGGGTAGTGAAATTTTCACTCCTTACATTAGAGAGTAATACTTTCCATCAATCCCAAAGAATCCTCTTATGTCTAGTCTTGCCAATGTCTTACTTGAAGAAAGCTCGCTCCTGAACATGTTGTCTGTAGAACATCTGAATTTTATGCATACAGATTTCGGAGAGACGATCACGATTACCCTGATTCTTTTGAAGTTTCAAACAAAATAAAGAAAATGATTACTGATTGACTGTGCAGCAATGGGTTTTAGAGGCTCGAGCCCCCGATTTTTTTTTTAAATAAATTTAAAATCAGTTATATTTTTCTGTACTATAATAGCCGCTCTTACCCTTCCTTCCATTTGGGATCTAGGTGTTTCTGGACACGCCCACTTCTTTCCATACCATTCACCATCTAAACATTTTAACTTTCCACTTTTCTCACCATAGTCTTTTTTCTCCCTAGTCTATATTACAGGCCCCTTTCCTTCAGCATAGGCCTACTTTTTTTCTCCACTCATACGAATTTCCCCATAACTCATGAAAAAATTGCACATTCTCACCTTTTTCTTCCTTGCAGGCACGCTCAATATTCGTGATCATCCCCATTTTTCAGGTTCTCTTTCTGGCTATACCCATAATGTCTTCACTTTTAGGTATCTCTTTCTTCTTCACTGATAGAACACTGTTTTAAAATTTGCCTGTTTAAAAAAGAGGGTTTTTGTTTTAAAAAGTGTTTTTTTTTTTTTTAAAGTTTTAAAAACATTGTTTAGTTGTTGTTATGACATGTTGTCTAAAACAAGGTTGTATAGTTTTAAACATTTTTTAAACAAACTCGCTAATCTTATAACCAACTGCTGTTTACCTGGTCCTATCTCAACAAAAAACCTTGTTTAAAAGTCAAATTAAACAACTTGTTTAAAAATTTAAACAAAAACTGATGCGTAAACTTTTAAACAAGTGGTATAATTTTTAAACAAGTTGTTTAATTTTTAAACAAGTTGCTTAATTTTTAAAACAAGGTTGGAAGCGATGACCGGGTAAACAGTTGTTTGTAAATTTTAAACAACTGGATTAATTTTGTTCGAACAGTGTTCCATATATATCATTCTCTAAGAATTATTTTCCCTTCCCACAAATACTTTCTCCCTTCTCCGCTTCACACTTGTTCCTATACCTATCAAGCCTTTTTTTAATTCCGGCCAACACGTTTGCATTTTTTCCTCAACATATCCTTTCCCAAACATTCTCTCTTCATCCTCACCTTTCCTGCCCTTCTTTACCCCGTCCCAATATCTTTTCAAATCTCTCTACCCAAATGTTTTTATCATTGCTTAAACTTGAAACAACTGGGGTTGGGTTTTTGGTTAAACACGGGTTTAAAGCTTTCTCGGTGTTAGTTTCTGGTGTTTTAATTTAGTATTTACATCGCCGGGTTGTGCCATGAACAATTTTAATGTAGTATGGTATCTGTTTATAAGACGTGTAAAGGTAAGCAGTTCAATATAGCACAACAGCAACAAAATCAAACATTTTCTACTAAAATGTTCAGATGTTACAAATAAAACTGTTAACACCAAAGTTTGGGTTAATTAACCCAGAGGGTGCGGTTTCCAGTATTGATCTCAGGGGGTCTCTAAATTAACACCGGTGGTCGTCAATGGCACCGGCGGTGTTATAAAAATAATTAAACACCGACAGGCGGTGTAACATTAACACCAAACAGTTGTCAATCCATAGAAATAGACCGCCCGGCTCTTTCTATGGTCATATCATAAATTGGAACACCAAAGTGGTGTTAATATATTTAACACCCGGCGAAAAATGGTGTAAACTAACACAAATGGTGCGGTCCCGATTGATTCCAGAAGGGTGTTGACATCCCGCCCAACCATGACATAAGTCCTTCTAACCAGTACAGTAACAGCCATTGTAGAAACGAAGCAACAGTTTAAGCCGATTCTTGTTCATTCACTTACTTTAAACGTTTTACTTACCGTCCATTCTTGGGAATTATACTTGCCCACCCCAAAAAAAAAAGTCGTGACAACGCCACTGACTGGTTACACCCTCCCCCTATAGAAACGTTATGGCTATGTTCCTATGATGTACGTGAATGCTACAGAAAACACAAGTGGGTACAGGTCGACAGTGCAGGTTCATTCTCAATCAAATTTAATCAAACATTATGATTTGACGGGTATTCAGCGAGTGTATTGTATAGGGATTTTAAAATAGCAATGCGAAGACACTAAACTATAGTGTGTTTATTTAGTGTGCTATCCTAAACTATCTTTAAAGGTGCAACGAGGATTTTCACATAAGGGCCCTAAAAACGTGAAAATTCTGATTTTTGCACTGGTGTAAAGCTTTCTATCAAAAAATATTAAGGGAGAATTATTTTTTTCGTATACAAAATTGGAAATTTCTAATTTCAGTGAGTAATGATAAGAAATTTAGACTATTCACCTCAGTTTGTTGAGATGGGCACTCGGTCTAGGGGGGGGGGGATACCGCACCCTTCCCTTGCTATTCTTCCTTATGTATTTTTTATCAGTATGTCGGTTCATCTTCTTCCAGCTTAATGCCATCTTCCCGCTGCTGTTCACAATGTGCTCCTTTCACTCTTTTTCTTTCTCTTGTATATTGCACTTAGCACTTTGTTCCTTCCATTTTTCTCCCCTCCCGATTTTTTTGTCGGGGGGGGGGACAGCTTGCCACCCCGCCCCCCCCCCACCCCCACTGTTTACACAACTGGACTCTTCTCAATCATAGGGCCTATTGTCGGGGGGCCTCTATGATGTTCCCATGGGCTTGCACACGGGAAATCTTGTTAATTATAAATATATTGAGCCCAAATTATGGATGGTGCCTATGTTTTCGAGCGTCCCGTTATGACGTCATAATTCAGAATTTTAAATTTTTAAAAGTTTTAACAAAGTTGCGGGTTCATTTTCTTTTTTATAGCTTTTTATCATTCTATAAACATAGTCAAAAATGTTAAAAGGACAATGGAAAACATGCCAGCTTCCAGCAATATTTCCAAAATGGCGTCCAAAATATGAAATTAGTGAAACTGCGGAATATTGGGCCAAACTTAATCATAACCCTAAAAGAGCCGCGCTTTTGTACCCATCTCACCGCCGGGGTGGGGGGTGGGGGGGGGGGCGGCCCCTCGTATTCGGAAACGGAATATTGATGAACTATCATGGGTACCATGGATAGCTATGACCATCCCAAGTACCTGACACCAAGAAAAGTACAAAAACATACTTTATGACGTCACAGTGGCGTCACACATGACGTCATGCAAAAATGATAATCTTTTTAAAAAATCGCAAAATTCAGGGTTTTTTGCCATTTTCAAGCAAAAAAAGTTGGATTGTTTGGCAAAGGATGTGTGTCAAAGTATGCGCACACATGCTTTACTAAAAATAAATCAAATAAATAAGATAAAACATCAGTGTGTAACTGTGTCCTTAGCACAAAAAAAATGTATTTCGCATGCAGTGCACATTAACGTAACGCCGCGTCATAACTGTGCCGTCCGATTTTTGTTCAAAAATGGTACGTAAATCGAGCGCAAGGCTTCAAAGAAGAAAGTCATGTAGTTTTGGCTTGAAAAAATAACAAATAGGTGAGATACGAAAAAACATGTCGAGGGGGGCGGATTTATTTTAAGGGCATCGTTAAATATTGTCATGCTTATTTAATGTCATATTTCGTTAATTCCAAGATGTCAGTTCTCAATATACGTCTTCAAATTTCGTTAAAATCTCAATTACCATTGGATATTATTTAGTTATATAGTAAAAGTACGATTTATATTAGGTATAACCTTGACAATTAGAAATGCATGTCTGGCCCGATGTCTGGTATATTTTGGTTGAGAACATACTTAATCAAAATGAAAAGTTATGGCAATATGCCTTCGTTTAAGTTCGTAACCTACAATGCCATATCACATGACCAACATCTTGAAATTTAAGCTTGATAACAAATAAATTAATATTAATATAAATATCTAGTGATCAAAAACATGTCTATACCCAAATCTATACTTTATAATTAATTTCTGGAAGATACTAACTAATGTAATAACAGACATACGGTTAATTGTAGGTGTTGAAAAAATCTGAAATTTGAAAACGGCAGCAGATTTGTCACAATATGGGATCGGCTCCATTGTTTAAGAAACGGAAATGCCAGACACGAGTTTCTAAATGGTCAATGACATAATCACAATTATTATAACTGTTTGTTAATATTTTTGGTTGATCAATGCAAATAAATTACCATATGAATAATGGGTAAGTAGTGTTTTATCTTTAAATGCGTTCGTTTTGGCCGCCCATATAATTGAAAGACGCTAACTCTAAATTTCAGGGATTGAAAAGTTAATCCTTAGTACATGCAGTTAGTGACCAATCAAAATAAATTTAAAATTAAATCCTATTGCCTTTTGATTCAATCATCTTAGATTTAATTAAATCTAATATGATTCAGGTAATGTAATAGAGATTTAATTTAAATTCTAAATTGGACTGGTCTTACAGGATGGCCTACAATCCTAAGGATAAATTTTAAATCCCTGAAATTTAGGGTATCAAGATGGGAACGCCAGATAAGAGTTGTAACGACAAAGACATATATCCCACATTCAGTTAACCCTCGTCTAACAAGGGGGGGGGGGTACCACCCCACTAGTGAACTTCGCTCCGGTGCGATAAAATGCTAAAAACTTCGTTAAAAAGCTTTAGGTAATCGTGCTCTATTCCTTTCCGGTCATTTTAGCGAAAAAAATGTGAAGTAGCACGTTCACCGGGGTTAGGGTTATGCCGTCAAAGTCGACGAAGGGTAGGGGGTGGTTGCCACCCAAGGATATTTTATGGTGCATTTTTGAAAATATTATGCACAGTATGGCTATCCTAAAACTCTATGTTTATGTTAAAACTAGCCAATGCCAATATAGCTGAAAACCGCATGAAAATACCGATATTGCTGCGAGTTTAGCCTCAAAATTGGAGTTTTCGACATTTCGTGGAAAATGCCAATTTTTGCCGACTCGCCGGACTTGATGACGTCATTGGTGACGCCATACTAGGTATGTTGGTTAATTAATTTGCGTATCAATGAAAGAAGATGACCGTAGCTATCCATTGTATCAAAATCAAAAAGAATCGGGTGATTATACAAATTTGGTGGTAAACCGTGTTACAAAAAAAGGCTTGGTATAAGACGAGGGTTAAACCTTCAGGTAACTCGAGCTTTAAATGATTGTTAAATGAACGTCATATTAATTTGCATAAATAATATATTTAAATACTCAGAAAATTGGCACCATACATTTTGATAAAGTTATATTGGATTCCCATGCTTGCGGAAGGACAGCTTGGAACTCATTACCTCGTAAAATTAACATTCAGTAAGCATTTGCACAGACACTCTCAAAATTTATCTACTGTAAAAACAGGTTTAGAAAGTGAGCGGCTCAGGTGGGTTGTAAGGGGTTGGTATTAGCAAGTTTAAACCTTTGTGTTTAGAAATTAAACACATGGTGTTTAGAAATTAAAACATTTGGTGTTTAGAAATTAACAAGTTGGGTGTTTAGATATTTGGACATGTTAGAGATAAACGTTTTTAAAACGTTTAGAAGCTTTTAATATCTAAACTTAACCATGTGTGTTAATTCTCACAAAGTGTTTAATTGCGAAAACACCCAACCCTCTTAACACCACCTTGCCTTGTTACTTTTATAAAACACTGTTTACTGATACTTATCCAAATTAATCTGGGTCTTTGGCTTGGTATTAATCATTGTATTTTTTATTTTCCCCCTCACTGCCTTTTAGCTATTTTCCCAAATATCTTGGAAGGAAGCACCACACGCGTACGCGCGTGTGACCCAATTGACTTTTGTACTCTGCTTACCTAAGAATAATTGGAGCTAATTATATTAGATTTAGAGCAGTTCAAAACATTTGACCCCATAGTAACTTTACCCCACTCCTAGGCCTAACGCAACAACGGGTCCCCCGCAGACTTTCATATTTGCAAAAGGTTATATTTTTCTGAATTTTCCCGTGTTAAGATATCGGTATCTCGTTCGTCTAACCAACACCTTCTGGGCTGATGCTCTATTGTATTGCAGGGTTGCATTGGTCCCAATCTCCCACAGTTAAAGGGACTAACTGTCACCCAAACAACTGATCTATACGTACAAAGATTCAAATTGAAAAAAAAAAAAAAAAAAAAACACACCAAGACATTTAATAAGGTTTGTTGTCGACCAATCTTAAAATATGTAAGGTTTAAAACACAGCAAGTACACCTACATTACAAAAGGTTACATGTTCGGAATAGGTAACAGGTTCGATTCGTTTTTGCCAGTAAAATAAATTTTCCCAATTTCAATGGTCGAAGTATGTGTTATGATCACATTCTTGTTTTTTTGTTTTCAATTTGTGTCTCTGAGGTTTTTTGAATATAGCTTCTCCAGGAGATAAATAAAGGTAATTCTTGCGACATTTATGGCACGCACACCTGAAACTGTACTCTCTTGAGAGACCCAAAGGCAATCAGCACGATTATGCAATGGGTCTCTTGCCAAATTATCTGCTTGATATGCATGAAAGCTCTTGAAGTAATACCTTACATTGTGAAGAAATTGATGTATGCGGACTATTTTATGAAGCTATGGCTATGGTGCCTGCACTTAAAAGTACAGTGGATTGCATATTCATCGGAACAGGCTTCTCAATAGGAGGCGAAGTGTGTCGCCTGGATGATGCTTCAACGAGATTCGTAATGAATAAACATGATACCGGCCCGTGATTGGTTCACGTGAATAAACACGCCACGACCCTCTTCGTTACAACTTGATGAGCGGGGTAGTTCTAGTGCTGTTTTTACCATGAAATAGATGAGCGATTAACACGTTTAAATATAGTCATAATCTTAGAAGCGTCTCAACACCTCTGTACTAAATGGGTTGTTGTAAGAGCTACTAATGCCCTTTCAGGAAAATTTAATGATTTGAGATTAGGAATATAGATAACGCCGGGTTGTAATTTAGGTTAACAAAAATAAAGTTCCTTTCTCTGTAACGCAACCGACAAAGTGTCGTCGTCAGACTCCTTTTCCTTGGGGGGAAAACGGGGAGGGGAATTAGGGAGGTGAATTGTTTTTGGGAAATGTGAATTATTTGGAGGGGGAGAACAAACAAACTTTAGAGATTTTATCCAAAGTTTGGGACTAAACTCAAAATGTTGTGATTTGGCCCCCCCAAATAACTACGTCCGACCCGACCCTTTTCAAAAACATGCCGACCACAAAAAAATTTTGAAAAAAGAAAAAAAAAGAAAAAAAATTCCGACCGACTGTATGTTAATTTAAAACACACAAATCACGCTTTTTGAAAGGTCATAATCGTCCCCAGAACTACATAATCACCGGAAACGTGGGTCAAAAATATGGTAGGTCTATCTGAAGGAGCAAGGCTACTATTTTTCTCATTTACCATGTGAAAATCTTAGGGCTACAGATTTTTGTGTTTGGAAAATTCTGAGCAAAACCTGTTAACCCCATTTTGGTCGACCAATAGTTCTTTAAAAAAATCACGTTTCAGCTGTGCGGCCTCCGACCCCATATTTAACCGAGAACATCGCAGGTTCAGCCCGTTCAATATCTAATAAAGATTAAACATTTGTATCGAAGTGGGAATCGAACCACGACCTTTAGATTATTATAAAAACGACCCTATACACAAACGCCACCCAACCAAAAAAAAAACAAAAGTCGGCAGCAGAAGGCCATTTTATTTGCAATACTTAAAAATAAATAATTAACGGATTCAAATAAACGGCCGCATTTTACCATAGTCTATTGATTCACGAGGTTAAGGTCGGCTCCTCGCCGCTTGCGTTCTTTTTTAGCATAACCAACCCACGAAACAACTTCGTAGTCACCGGCACCGTTCATGGTCGATCGATTGATTTTCTATTGTTAGTGAAGCCGTTGTGTATATGAGCTTATTCCTTAAACTTTATTAAAGTATCGCAAAACAACGATTGTTTGCACATCGGTGATAGCATTGAGTATTAGATTAAGAATGCAGACAAAAACGTTGCTAGTTCGAGTCCCCGTGAAACCTTTCTTTGATTTTAATCAGTCTCAAAACTTTACAGTAGAGAAGTAGAATCAATATAAAATCGCGTACCGTCCGTCAGTACTTAAACCATCAGTGTAAGTGCATACTGGGGTTGGTGATACTAAAAAATATCCAAAACGGATTGAAAGTTTCGGCGCGCAACTTTGCAGATGGGGTATTGGGGGGAGGAGACATTCTATCAAGATGAAAACTTTACGTACTTAAATTCGGGCCATGTACCTTTAAAAAATTGGGATTTTTATTTCAACATTACGGATATTCGCAATCTGCTGAAAACCTTCATTGAGTCAGGACGTGCAAATATGCACGTAAAAAAAGTATTGGTGAATTACTCTAGATCGGGAGGTTTGGAGCATGGAGTTAGAAGAGATGGAGATTGAACAAGTTCAATCTACATATAATTTATGTACCGCGTGGTTAATCAATACAGTGGTGAATAGACGAGTGTGGTAACTTCAACTGGGTTTTAAATCCAACATTGTCTTCAAAGAAAAGCATGATCTACAGTGTTGTTAAAATGCTGTTGGATACAATTCGATTATGACCTCGACCCCAATGTTCGCCCATGATTCAGCTTTGCGGAGCTAAGATGCCACGATATATGAGGAGGAAGCAGAATATCATAGGGGCCTTCGTATTTAAGAGTTAGTTTACCTCCCAATAAAGAAAAGGTTGAACCTTTGGTAGTTAGTATGGACCATCTACATCAATGCTAGGTAGGGTAGTACTCTCAAATTGTGGTATCACTTTTCAATAGGGGACAATTTAAGTTTACCAGGGGCAAACTTTAAAATGCTCCAATTCGGTTAAAAAATAATCATAAGGATTCCAAAACGTATAGTTTGTACCACCTACGACCATGGGTTTTGGAGTTATAAGGTAAATGGTAAAAAAGGTCAATGCTCGATTTGTACAGGGGGCAAAAACATTAAAAGGTAATCTGATTTATATTTTTTAAATACTTGAAAGTTATTGCCTGAGGTAAGAGGATCCTAAAAAAGGTATAGTTTGTTTATGTTAAATGCTACTTACGGAGATAAGGAGTCAAATTAAGGTTCGACACCAATGGGGTATGTTGACCTATACCTATTTGTCCATAACATGGGTAACTATGCATTGCAGATGGTACAAACTATCCTTATTTTGATTCATTAAGCTAGATGAACAAATTCTATCATTTTCAACAAAATTGGAGCAAATTACGATGTTGACCCTGTACAAAATAGAAATATTGACCTTTTTTACACTTTTAGCCATTTTAACACTTATAACTCCAAAACCATTGAATCATAGATGGTACAAAAATATTACTTTTTGGATCCTTATGGACTAACGGACCAATATGGCATCATTTTCAAACTGATGGAGCATTTTAAAAGTTTGACCCCTGTTGGTAAACTTAAAATTGCACATATTGGAAACAAAGTGATGTGAAACCACAATGGGAGGTACTACCTACCTAGCGTTGATAAAGAGGGTTCCATAGTATAGTAAAGGTGTCAAACCTTTCTGTAGTGAGGAGTAAACGATGATGTGTGACCTGGGTTCCTAGCTCCTCCATAATACTTGGGGTTTTGTCTTGATAGGGTGTAGCATTGATGCCAAGAGACAAAAAGTAACATCTTCGAATTACTTCTTGGATTACTTACTGTAATATATCTCTGATCATTTCTTCAAATGGATACCAACTTCGCCAATAAAAGAACTGCATTCAACACTTCAGACAAACGATTATTTTCAAATTTGTATACTAAAAACTTCCGCATTCCCGCAAATATAGAGAATAATGCAATGAACATTTGGCATTTTTTAATTAATCGAAAACGTTGCTTGTAAATGCCAAATTGACATTTGAATTTGTATTTGGTAGAAATGATCACTAGAGACGTACAATTCGACAAAGGCGATTAAAAGCGATATTTTGTTAAAGGGTGGAATGGGAATGTCGTTTGTACAAATCTTCCTGTTTACAGGTCACCAGAGGTTAAAATTTATGACGAAGTGAAGGGCAGTAATCAGTCCTGTCCGTAATGTCGAATACCCTACGTTAAATCAAAGGCAGGTTCTATCTAACGATTTAAAACAATGGGATAATTCCGCTTTTTGTTGTACTCATTCTCACTGTGCGTTCACTTTCCATCTCATCTACCGCAGGTTTATCGGGCCCTTTCATGGATTGAAAGTTAACTTATGTGAATGGCTTTTGTTGGTTCTCCGATAATTCCAGGCATGAGGAAATTACCAATAAAATGACCTGCTTCAACTGGAAATTTCAAGATATTCGGCGAGTGATTCTTTTTGTAATCTTTGGATTCCCTGTATTGCGTGGAACGCTTTGGAACTCATTACCTCGTAATTAACCTTCAGTCATTTTGCACCTACACATCTCAATCTTATCTACGTCAAAACATGTTTAGAAGTGAAGGGCAGGTGGTGTTAAGAGGGTGTTATTTAGCAATTAACCCTTGTTGGTTAAAAATTAAACCCTGGTGTTTAGAAATTAAACATGTGGTGTTTAGAAATTAACCATTGGGTTTAGATATTTGACAGTTTAGAGATTAAACGTTTTAAACACGTTTTAAAGCGTTTGAATCTCTTAAGCGTTGTCACCATGTGTGTAATTTCTCACAAAGTGTTGCTTAATTGCTAAACACCAACCCTCTAAACATCACCTTGCCTTTGACTTTCTAAACACTGTTTTTTACTGAAATTAATCCAAATAATTCTGTTTCTTTGGCTTGTTTATATCTTTTATTTTTTATTTTCCCCCGGCCTTGTTTAGCCCCTAATTTCCAATATCTTGAAGGAAGCACCCCCGCGTGTGACCCAATGACGTTTTTTACTCCCTGCTTACCTAAGGAATAATTGAGCTATATTTATTAGATTTTTAGAGCCGTTCAAACATTTGACCCCCCTATAACTTACCCCACTCCTAGGGCTACACGCAACAACGGTCCCCGGCAGACTGCAATTTGCAAAAGTTATATTTTTTTCTCTGATTTTCCCGGTGTTTCAGATTTTGTATCTCGTTCGTCCTCACCAAACCTTCTGGGCTGTGCTCTATTGTATTGGGCAGGGTTGGTCCAATCTCCCACATTTTAGGACTAACTGTTCACCCAAACAAACCTGATGCTATACCGTACCAAAGATTTCACAAATCAAAATTGAAAAAAAAAAAAAAAAAAACACACAAGACATATAAGGTTGTTGTCGCCACTCTTAATCGTAAGGTAACACACAGCAGTACACCTACATTACAAAAAAGGTACATTTCGAATAGTAACTCAGGTTCGATTCTTTTTTGCCAGTAAAATAAATTGTTTTCCCAATTCATGTCCGAAAAGTATGTTGTTTTTGATTCATTTCTTGTTTTTTGTTTTCAATTTGTAGTATAGGAGGTTTTGGAATTATATTCTACAGAGATAAGGAAATTCTTGCGACGATTTCTGCACGCAAACTGGAAAAATGTCCTCTCTGAGCGACAAAAGGCAATCAGCGATTATGCAAATTGTCTCTTGCAAATATCTGCTTGCATAGCATTGCAGCGCTTGAAAATACCTTACATTGTGAAGAAATTGCTGATGGGGCTATTTTATGAAGCTATGGCTTATGGTGCACTGCCCTTAAAAGTACAGTGGAGGGCATATGCATGGAAACGTACTCAATAGGGAAGCGAAGTGTGTCGCTGGATGTGTTTCAATTGATTCGGAATTGACTAAACATGAATAACCGCCCGCTGATTGGTTCCCGTGAATAAGCACGCCACGACCCTCTTCGTTACATGACGGGGTGTTCTAGTGTGCCATGAACTAGATGAGCGAACGAAAAACACTTTAATATAGAATCATCCTAGAAGGTGCTCAACACCTCTGTGAAAATGGGTGTAAGAGCTACTAATTCCCTTCAGGAAAATTTAATGATTTTGAGATTAGGAATATAGAACGCCGGGTTAATTAGGCTTAACAAAAATAAATTGTTTCCTTTCCTGTAACCAACCGACAAAGTGTCGCTCGTCAGACTCCTGTTTCATTGGGGGAAAAAGGGGGAGGTTGAAGGTTTTTGGGAAAATGTGAATTATTGAGGGGGAAAACAAACAAACTTTAGAGATTTTTATCCAATTTTGGACCTTCAACTCAAAAGGTGGTGGATTTTGGCCCCAAATACTACGTCCGACCGACCCTTCAAAACATGCCGACCACAAAAACAATTTGCAAAAAAAAGAAAAAAAATCTCCGACGACTTGTAGGTTTAATTTGAAAACACACAACTCACGTTTTGGAAAGGCATACTCGTCCCCAGAACTACATATATCACGACAAGTGGTCAAAATATTGGTAGGTCGATCGAAGGAAAGAAAGAAAGCAGAATAAGTTACTTTTTCTCATTTACCCTGTGAAATCTTGGGCTAAAGGTATATTTGAGTTTGGAAAATTATGAGCAAAACTGTACTCCATTTTTGTCCACCAAAGTCTTTAAAAACTCACGTTTTTTCAGGCTGTGCGGCTCTGACCCAATATTTAACCGAGAAATCCAGTTCAGCCGTCTCAATATCTAATAAAAGATTACATTTTGTATCAGAAGTGGGAATCGAAACCCACGACCTTTAGATTATAAAACGAGCCCTATACACAAACGCCACGCAACCCCTCAAGTCGGCAGAAGGCCATTTTATTTGCAATACTTAAAAATAAATACATTAACGGATCCAATAAATCGGCCCCGAATAAAATAGTCTTCTTGATTCACGAGGTTACCTGGTCGGCTCCTCGCCGCTTGCGTTAATTTTTAGCATAACCAATCCCACGAAACAACTTCGTAGTCAACGGCAACGTTCATGGTCGATCGATGGTTATCATATTGTTAGTAAGCGGTTGTGTATATGAGCATTTATTCCTTAAAACTTTGATTCAAGTATCGCAAAACAACGATTGTTTGCCACCATCGGTTTTATAGCTGAGTATTAGATTTAGACTGCAGGACAAACGTTGCTAGTTAGAGTACCCGTGACACCTTTCTTTGATTAATCATTCTCCAAAAATTTTACAGTAGAGAAGTTAGATCAACTATAAAATCGGCGTTACCGTCGTAATAAAACACATCCGTTGTAAGTGCATACTGGGGTTGGTATCTAAAAAAATAATCCAACGGATGAAAGTTTCGGCGCGAACTTGCCGAGGGTATTGGGGGAGAAATTCTATCAAGATGAAAACTTTACAACTTAAATCGGCCCTTCCTTAACAATTTGGATTGATTTTATTACAACATTAAGCTAGTCGATCTGTGAAAACCTTCATTGAGTACAGGACGGCAATATGCACGTCAAAAGCATGTAATTGGTGATTACTCTAGCTTCGGGAGTTTGGAGCATGGATGGTAGAAGAGATGGAGATGAACAAGTCCAATCTACAGATAATTATTGTACCGCTGTTGGTTATAATCAATACAGTGGTTGAACTAGAAGAGGTGGTAATCTTCAACTGAGGTTTTAAATCCAACATTGTCTTCAAGAACTGATGATCTTTTCAGTCGTGTTAAAATTGCGGTGTGATACAATTAGATTAGGACCTGCCCAATGTTTCGCCCATGATCAGCGTTGGCGAGCTAAAGTATGCACGATAATAAGAGGAGGAGCAGAATTCATAGGGCCTATTTCAGGAGTCGTGTACTCCCACTACAGAAAAGGTTTGACCCTTTGGTAGTTAGTATGACCATATACATCAATGCTAGGTAGGTAGTACTCTCAAATTGTGGTATCACTTTTCAATAGGGGACCAATTTAAGTTTACACAGGGGGTCAAACCTTTTAAAATGCTCCAATCGTGTTTAAATAAATAATCTAAGGATTCCAAAAATGTATAGTTTGTACCCACCTACGACATTGGTTTGGAGGTTATAAGTTAAAATGGTAAAAAAGGTCAATCTCGATGTGTACAGTGGGTCAACATTAAAGTTAATCTTGATTATATGTTAAATACTTGCAAGTTATTGCCGCGGTTAAAAGAGGATACAAAAGGTATAGTTTGTTATTATGTTAAATGCTTACTAACGGAGATAAGGGTCAATAAGGTCGAAACCAATGGGGTATGTTGACCTATGACCTTTATTTTGTCCCATAAACATGTAACTATGCATGCAGTGGCTACCCCAAAACTATCTTATTTGATTCATTAAGCTAGATGACCAACTTCTATCATTTTCAACAAAATTGGAGCACAACTCCGATTTTGACCCCTGTAACAAATAGAAAATGACCTTTTTTACCCATTGTAGCCATTTTTACAATTATATAACTCAAAACCATTGATATAGATGGTACAAACTATACATTTTTGGAATCTTATGACTAGACGGACAATATGGGCATACATTTCAACCAGATTGGAGCATTTTAAAAGTTTGACCCGGGTTGCTGTAAAACTTAAATTGGCCCCTATTTTGAAAAAGTGACACCACATTTAGGTCTACACCTAGAGTTTTTGCCAAGTCTGTGACTGTCATGTATAGTCTTCTGCAGTCTTGTGTGGTCGGGGGCACGTGGCACAAATTTGAAAAAAAAAACCAGCCAAGATTTTTTCTTGCAGCTTAAAAATCGTGGCGGGTTTTGGAATTCGGGAAGGTCGGCCTATGAACAACTGAGAGGTTTTTGGAAAGCGGTAGACGATGGAGTTGGTGCCGCATTCATGAGTGTTGTGTGCAGTTGGGAAAAATGGTCGGTAAGAGGTCTGCTCCAAGAGGAGGGAGGAGACAAGGAGGGAGGAAAATGCAAGCCAACTGGGACATGTTTGAATCGGTGGAGTACAGAAGATAAGTCGTTGACTTGCAGTCTTGACAGGCAACTTGTGGTGTCGTGTTTAAGTCTCCTGCGATCGACTGATGAGACTGAACAAGTAACATGCTTGATCGCCTACGGCTCGGCGATTGAGCATCTCTTGTCTTGTAATTTGAGCAAGACTGCAGCCGATTTGAAAGAAATGTGGTTCTTGTGTAGTTGGGAAGAGGTTGGGTCGCCGTCGAGGGTTGTCTTTATGTGACGGGTCCTTTCTTGGCGTCAACAACTCGGTGAACAATCTGCGAGCAGTCTTGACAGCGACCTGTCAAAATTATATGCCGTCGTTTGCAAGGGCGGTGGATAAGCGGGGGGATGAAAACAATGGCGTCGCCAATTAAAACATGCTGAATTGTTGATTCCATGATGCTGTGCCTGACTGCTGGCGTTTCAGGATCCCTTGTCTCGGTTGGACGACGGGGATACTCGCAGACTAATCATCACCGGGGTCGGGATAAATAAAAATTGTAAATTTTGCAAGTTTGAGACAAGACTGTAGGCCGATTGAAAAAAAATGCGGTATATGATAGTTCGGGAAGTGGTTGGGTGGGGAGCTGTCTTCTGTGTGACTATACCTTAAGGGATCAGTCACACAGCGCGTCTTTTTGCTTCTAGAAAACACTTCCAGACTGATCAAGACTGGTTGCCGGATTGGGCCAATTTTCGAACATCGTGAGCAGTTTTTCCTTTTGATATGTATTTAGGCAAGGTCTGGGACTGTTCCGTACAATCTCTGTAGTCTTACGATTTATTTGCTGGAAAACCGCTTCCAGACTGTTGCAAAACTGGTGCCGATGGCCATTTTTTCGAAAATCCGTGAGTAATTTCCTTTTCAGGTGTAGTTTGGCCAAGTTGGGAGTGGTTCCTGTACAGTCTTCTGCGTCTTGTGTGTGTGGTCGAAAGCACGTGGAAAATTTGAAAAAAAACGGCCACAAATAATTTCTGCAGCTTTTAAAAAAATTGTGGAGGGTTTTGGAATCGGGAGGTAGTGACAGCAACATGTCACACAGTGTGCTGTGTGTTACATGTTAAGGTTTGCGACTGATTGGGAAACAGAACAAGTGCCATTGACTTGCTCTTGTTGATTTCTGATGCCGTCGCCTATTGCTGGGCGATTGACCATTCTGTCTTGTCAGTTTTGTAGTTTGACCAAGACTGCAGCCGATTTGAAAAAAAAAAAAAACAATGGGTCTTGTGTAGTTGGGTAGAGGTCGCGTCGCGTCGCGGGTTGTCTTCTAGTGACTGTACCTCTTGGCGTCAACAACTCGGCGAAACAATCGACGAGCGAAGCAGTCTTGACAGCACATGTTCACAACTTTTGTGCCGTCCGTTTCAAGGTCTGGGACTGATCGGGGACTGAAAAGTGGTGATTGATCTTGTTGATTTCATGTGCTGTCGCCTATGCTAGGCGTTTTTCAGCACCCCTTGTCTCGGTGACGACGGGGAAACTCGCATACTAATCATCCATGGTCGGGAGATTAAAAAATTGTAAAATTGCAAAAGTTTGAACAAGACTGTAGCAATTTTGAAAAAAAAAGTGGGTCTGATGTAGTCGGGAGGATTGTTGTTGGGAGCTGTCTTCGGTGTGACCGTACCTTTAGGCATGGGAATCCCCAATACCCAAATCGAGGCCAAGATCGTGTCCTACCCCCCCACCCGGCCACGACTGAAACAAGACAGAACAGTATTTAGCACAACTGCAGTTGGGGGGGCCTATGATTTTCAGATTCGATTAAAAAAAGCCCCGTTGCCAAAACAATTTGTTGTATTATCATTCCATCAGAACATAACCCATGCGACCAGGTCTGGCATGCAGTGCAGTTGTCCCTCAAAAACCAGTTTAAGTCTTGTGCCAAAGTCAGATGTGCACTGTAAAAAATGAAGGCCAATAGACATTTAAAATTACCTTAAAGACATTGTTTTACAGTTTCACCTTTTCCCGAGTGGTGGTATGTAGTGGGTGTGGGGGTGGGTGGGCACCAAGAAAGACCCTCTTTTTCTAACCTTTTTGTTTCACCAAGACCCCTTTTTGTGCGGCTGTCGTAACTGTTACCCATTTAACACCCTTTTTAAAATAGTAGATACTCAGTATTAAACCCCCATTTCGTATTTCCTGCTTACCCATCTTTTCACTAGTTTCCATAAAAGTATCCACTTTTTAAACAATTTACACATTTCAACCCATCCTAATTCAAAATTTGCACACGCCTTACGCGCACATTTTGAACAATTTTTAATTTCATGGAAATTTGAACTCTGGAAAGAGACACTTCCTATTTTGGAACATTCGGGTTGTTACCTCAATAGCCCCTTCTTAAGTTCCATTACTGAATGACAACCCATTCTATCAGGCTGTGTATGAAATGACCCCTTATTTTTTGGTATATTTACCTGACTGAAAGGCCCCTACTTTTCACCCGATGGCCGAGACACATAACAGTCACTTCAGATAGGCAGTACCCCCGGACCTTTTTAGAATGAAGATCACGAAAGGCAGAGCAAATGAAGACTCTGTTTGATTGATAGGTTAAAAAGAGCGTGTAACCTTAAGACTGCTGTCATATTAGAACTTATAGTTTCTGAAAAGAAATTATAGGCTACGATTATCCATAATATGCTGTCATTGTTACCAAGTTGTCCCATCCACGTGTAAAGGTTTAAGGTGCAAGTAATATTCACCCACGTTGTTGCTTTACTTCTCTAGCTCTTAAATTGAAATCAGGTAGTACCACTGTGAATCAGGTTTAGCGTTGAGGTTTGTTCATACATTTAATAACAAAAATCAAACAAATTTAATTACCTGACGTTAATGGGGGAACATTGAAATTTTCTGGAAGATGTGCATACTTGTTTCGTATGTAAAAAAAAGCTTACGTTATCATAAAAATCGGGTATAGTGGTTGGGGGGGTGGGATTTTTATGTCCCTTTAAACAAGACAATTCACATTTCCACCAAACTATCAATTTTGCATGCAGCAGATTGAACAGCACCCCGAATTGACCTTAAAAAACACCTCTCAGATCTTTAGTGTATCGTGAGTAGGGTTCAACCTTTTTTTGAGCCTTTTAGGCGATTGATGGACAGAGCTTCATGAATATGGGCCGCTTTACATCAAGTATGTACGTATCAACCAATTTTACGGTAAATTTCAAGTGTGTTGTAAATATTACATCAAACTGGAATTATAGGTGGGAATATTTGCAGCGGAAATCTACCTTTAAAAGCACGATTTTTCCGCGGATTTTGTTGGCAGAATTGCTGCCAGGATTTTTCTATAAATTTAAAACCTTTTTCCTGTTAATTTTAGTACTTAAGCTAATAGACTCCTATCGTATATAAATTAAAATAATTGAAAATTCCCCCCCCAAATAGTGTATAAATAGGCTTGGAATTTGGTGTAATATAGGACTAATTTGGTTCATTAGGCCTATAGTACCTGGAAATGGATTTAAGATGTATTTTTGCGCATTATGTCGTCCCATAGTACCCGGGGGGGGGGGGGGGTCTTAGTGGCAAAAGGTGGGACGGGGATGGTGCGGCCGAGAAGGGTTGCTTTTTTTCAGCGATGTTGGAATATGATCGGTCCCTTTCTTGAAAAATTCGTTATGAAAGGGTTTGCATGCTGTTGCAAATGTAGTTTACCATGGTCAATAGCTGGTCAATCAGATATGAAAGAACGCATAGCAACACATTTGACTGAGTGTGATGAAAAATAGTACCGCAAGAATGGCTCAAAACATTTTAACAGTTAGGTTTCTCTCCGGCTTCTGGTTCGCCCCAAAACCTCCAACAAAGAGTTAAGAAGGATGGTAGCAAAAATTGTTCATTGTTGGTATATTTTTTCCGAAGATTATTTACATAACCACCCAGATGATCACCACCATTCACGGGTAGGGATTTTTATATGGGCGTTTTTAGGTCTAAGTTGTCGAAACGGCAACACGATCCGCATTGGCTTTCGATTCCGGCGAAAATTATTCATTTTGCCGGTATCGTTTTGCTGTTTTCACCGTCATGGAGGGTTTAAATAGGCTGCAATTGTAAGTTTCTCCTTCAGAGGGAGGGCGAGGGGCATCATCGTTGAAACCGACAAGTAGATCTCTTACTGATGTTTTGAAGTCAGATTTTGACTTCTTTGTAAATAAGGTTATGGAAAGAGCACGGTACCGTCGACCAGTGACATTCGTGTGCATGCAGCCACAGGTCAATGTACAACCCTTAACAACCTTGAATGATTTTTCCGCCTATAAACACCGGGCTTTGTATTAAATCATTAACTGTCATTTTTTAGTTTTATTTTACATTTATTACAGTCAATCGGATGTTACTTCAGGGTTTAGAGCTTTAATTTTTGAATTAGCAACAACCAAGTAGGATGCATTAGTTACAATCCCCCCCAATCGGGTGAATCCCTACCAAATAAACATTTAATACCCGGTCCCGAGTGCCGTCAAACCCTTTCCGGCTCAGGGTGATGCAAGTAAACAAGCTCCACGTCAGTGCCACAAATACAAAGTCGCTTCAAGTTGATTGTTATTGTTTATATTACCAAAAAAAATTCAGATAATACAGACAAGTTATGTGGACAGAGATAAAGCCCCTGGCTCGTCATGGACATTATAAATAATGGGGACAGAGATATGAATGCATTAAGGAAATGCATGCCTGCAGCAAGTTGTGGTCTTGTTTTTGTTAATGCAACTGGCAGTCTCTGGATGTTTAGTGAGGTGTAGCCTAGGCATGGCCATGGTTGGGGATGTTTTATGCTATTTTTTTCTTATCATGATTATTATGTTTTGGAGGCATTATTTAGTATTGTCATGTTGTCCTGGTATGAATTCAGTCATTTTATATATAAATAATATTTAAATGTCGATTTTTAACGCGCACATATCCACTATTCGGGGGGCTCACGGTTTCGCGAGTGCCAATTATAATTATTACGCTCAATCAGGAAGGAAGAGTCACAATCATGTCGCTTAATAGGTGGATGGCTGGCCTAGGCGCCAAACCTCTATCAGATCAGCACTTCGATGTTAATATCCCCCATAACAGCTCCCAATTTACATCTGGGTTAGGTGAGTAACGAGGCAATTGAGAACAGTATCTGCCCAGGGACACAAACACGTTGGACTTCAGCAGGGCTCGAACTCACAAACTTAGTATCACGAGTCCTGCGCTTTTACACTCGACCACACGTGCTCTCAAACACCACATCCGTCACATGCGTTTTATTCCATCGTGGCTACCGAATTTGAAGGGTGTGGCACAATCTGAGTTGTTGGCTTGCACCAACTCGAGGTATTTTGTCAATTTATCGCGGTTGGCTCTGTAAACTGCGCTTTGGTTTATTATTTTTACATGTCTTTACTACTCAATCATCGACGTTGGGCGAAATTCATTATCAAAATCAAGGCGTGCCAACATTCCCTTTATTGCGTCATTCCCGCGGCCTGGCACTGCAAGGGAAGTGGAAATTATGTATCATTAGCGGTGGAATTCTGGATTTCTAACACGAATCAAAAAATTATTTCTTCATTAAATGGAGTGGATTTATCATAGACCCTCTTAGGTACGTGTCTACATCGCTTTTGTGCCAGAGTCTGCCTTAAATTAAGTGTTAATTCAACCAATTCGGGCGCTCTTGTGCCACGAGCGCTACGGACCTCCCCCCCCCTCCAATATTACATGAATGTAGCCACTGTCCCTGCTAGTATAGGTCAATTCGAAAAGCAGGGGGGACAGTCGGGTTATTAGTTCCAGTAACTGAAACCGGAGGGTCGCCATTATCTTAAACATGTACATTATCATGAAGGCCCTCTGGTTTTCAGAACGCCCAGCTTATTTCGGGACATTGAACGATTACAAAACAAGTATTTCTCACAATTACAAGAACAAAACCAAGTCACCGGAAATTCCAGGTTGTGTGATACGAAACGAATCTCACATACCTTGTTTCCATAGGTTGCAGTTTTCAACCTTCTACACCACTGGAAACTAATGTTTCTTTAACATAAGTTAATCCCGCCACCACTCAAACACAAAATTGGCAATTTTCCTAATTTTCAAGCCATGAGCACATGTGGGGTTTAAAGGTCACAACATGTCATACCAGAGAGGTCATACACGTGGACAAACTTACGGTATGTATGGGTATGCATTTTGAGTTTGAACACGACTTCGAACGTTAGTCCGCTGGTTAGTATCACGGGGCAGTCGTTTTAAATGGAGAATACGATATAAAACAAGATTTTTTCGAAGCTATTTTGGCCCGGTATTTGCGACCAGAGACAGTACTAAGTGATATTTTGATGAATGGACGGTTAGGGAAGGGGTATGAATTGTTGAAAACTAAGAGGCTATTGGGTGGCTCCCAATTTAATATAAATAGTGTTTGCATCATGTATATACCATTGCCAGGTAGCTATATCCACGAGGGTATTAATTCGAAAGAAATCTAAAATTCTACTGGAAATGAGATTTGATCAAAAGAATTTATAATCGGGTAGGCTTATTTTTTATGTTAGACGGAACAGTACAAATTCTGAATGCATCCTCAATTTATCAAAATTGCGATTGCCCAAAGTAGTGACAAAAATAAAAACACAGGTACGCACTAACTGCCGGGAATTGGGCAATGGGAAGATTAATTGCATGTATGTTACTTTGCTTGCATTCTGGAACATGATTTATCAAAAGGCGAAAGGTACTTTTAAAGATTGGGATGAGTCTTTTGGCCACTAATAAATTAGAAGATTCAAAACTTTGTCCCCTCTGAAAATTCCTGACACACCTTCTGCTCCTTCCCCCGACCCCACCCACCCTATTTGGTATTTTATACCGTCAGATCAGGCACTGTAATTTTGTTATTTTATTAGCAATGATAGATACAATCCTCAAAAATACATTGCGGCATATGGCGAATGACCATTTATTGTTTGTGTAAACGACTGGTAAAAGAAACACGTTCAATAATGATACAAACACCATACATGTTTCAATCACTCCAAACATGCACAAATGGCACGTTTATTTTCGAGTTCAATTATGCGGTGGGATGAGATTAGCTACCTGGACTTCCTGTCGATACGGCATTCATCCAAATAGGACCTCAACAACGTCCCACGAGTAGATCGGCAGTGTCTTTTTTTCCCTTGAATTTATTTCTATATGAAGGAAATATAACATTTTCAATGGATCAGAGTGCAGGTTATGAGTTGGTCTAGACAGAGGCCTAGATAGAATTAAGCCATGACATTTGGGTAAGTTTTTAGATGAACGAAAAGGAGTTCACTCACCAAATTTAGCCTGTTCTGTTATATGTACATTGCCCCGAAATTAGAAGTACCAAAACTAGAGGTCAGTAGTGATAACGAGTAGTGTTAAAAGATATGTGGGACCTCTGGTTTGGTTAACAGAAACTAAGATGGGGGTAATGCCTCATAGGCCCAAACTAAAATTCTTTCCGTATTCTCCTACCACAAGTTTGGCTTAGGTTTGCCATTTTTTTCCATGCATATAAGTGCTTTACTATAATGTGGTTTATTTCTGTTAATGTTGCCGAATTTGTAGGGGTGTTGGCAAGAAATTCTTACCAAAGTTTTTTAAACTGTTATGTAACATATTCTGGGAAAATAAGCTACTATTATGTCTGGAATCAAATCTGAGACGCCTCGCCCTGCGCCCGATCGCAGCACTGAGTATTTGGGCCGAGCAAACAAAAAGTACATAGAACTGCTTGTATCGGGCCCAATCGCGCAAAGGTGATTCGTTACGTGTAGGCTGCCTTGTTACTGAGGCTTGTATTAGCCTTAGGCAAAGTACAACTGTGCAATACGCAATCAAAGCACATCATTTTTAGCGACATGCTCAGATTTGGATTCCAGAAAATATATGATTTAATTTCCAAAGAGGGGACACAAGACATAAATTACAGGAATGAAGCGCCCCCTCGTTTTTTTTGAACCCATGTTTTTGGCAGGTATTGGAAGTCTTCCAGTGGACAGTCAGGGGGTAGCGATGCATGGTAAAAGTAAGGGGTCCCGTGGAAGATAATTGGACCCTTAACCCCACCTTCAGTATGAAAACAAGGGGTCCAAACCAAACACAGGGCGTTACACATGATTACATTAAAAGTGGTCAAAAAATGTTGTTTCTCAAACAGGGCATAACTTCCTTAGATCCACGTCATAATCAGAAAGGTTATCATTAATGAAGGGGAAGTTGAGGAAGTGCATCTGAAGTTAATTCCCTTCAATTACAAAAAGGCCCTATGCTCGACCTGTCACTCAATTTTCCCAACTATATGACAACAACAAAAATTAAGAGGGGATGAGGAGAAGAAAGAAAACCCAATGACAACAGTAAACACTGTAAGCAAGAAGACAGAATGGCAAAAAACAAAAATGACTAACTCTCTCAATGGACAAGCTTTCAATCAACATACTAATATGTAACAGGTTATTTTTTAATATCTTTATTTCTAAAGTTTGCCCTTTCTAACCTTTGCATCCAAACGTTCCTAACATTTTTGAGGCATCATACAAAAGACTTCACACAGGTCGTCATGTACCTACACTTCTGTGAAAAGTGACAGTAAGCCTCGCCCTAGGAAAATACAATCGCCGCGGAAAAGGGAAAAAGAAAACTAGTTTACTTTGAGAATAGTATTCGAAATGCCACTAATCACAGAAAAAACACATTCGGTCTAACAAATTACAGGATTTTGCAATTTTGAAAGTTTATAAAAGGGTGAAATTCTTGAGGGAAAGTCAATCACTTTATGTCCGGTAGGCCATTTTGGACTTCCTAGCATGGCAGAGGGCCAGACTCATTAGTATGTCATGAATGTCTTTTGCAAGAAGAACAGGTTTGCTGTTTGCCGATGGTTAAGCTGTTTTTATGGAATGATGGTCAGTGTGAAATATTTTTTGATGTGCTAACCCAGTTAATCGGCAACCTCAATGGGCAGTTTTATGAAAGAAAACTTGTGATGGATATCTGAAGGTGCGGCAAAGAACTCAGATGATGAAAAACTTTTCCCCCATGCTTTAAAAAATATTAAGGTTTGTGAATCGGTCTACACATTTTTTATATCCGGTATAAGAAGTAAAATTGTGAGGTTTTCAATTCCCTACAGTAGTACACGGACGTGTGGTTTGACTGCGTCCAGTTGAAATTTTGTGGGGACCCACAAACCCCCTTCCCGATTGGTGAAATTTAAGTGCGTCCATAATTAGCTAGTTTTCCAAAATCAGCGTCCTGGGCGGCAGAACCGCAGAAAAACGCGAACCCTCATGGTTGGCCGTGTCAATCACGGCCTGTAAAAGCAATAAAGATGAATGATTTCAGTATTTTCATTATGCCATTACAGGGACAAATAATTGTACTTGAAACTCAAATATTTTTTAAAGGAATGTAATTAAATCAAAAACACATTTTCCTGCTTGAAACTCTCTGCAGCGATTCAAACAACTCTCCCAAACTCTGGGCAACATGTACGGTACATTGCCGATTTTGAGCTGATTGATCCCCATAGGCTGTGCCTCCAATCCAGCAATATCAACTGGTGACCAAAAAATGCAATATTTGGACCCTGAAGTGATAGAAGGGAGATGGAATGGTAAACGATTAGTTAGGGCAAATAACATGTGCATTTTGGGAAGGGCTATTCGTTTCACTTATAAGCCACAGAAAAAAATCCAATGGAATGACCTCCACAAAGTGCTGCAAAACCAAAAAAAAAAACTAGTCCTGAAAGCCTTGTAATTGAATTGAAGTTGTTTTACTGGCCAATGCAAAACAAGATTTTGTGCCGTGAACCGGGCCGTGAATTGACCTCAGGCGAAATGAGGACAGTCACCAAATAAATGGCTCTAAGCATTCCAGCAAGGATCTGATGAGTAGACGTCCTATTGACTGGTGTTGTTTTATAGGCCATTGTGGGCCTGTTTTACTTGCACAATCCATATTTCAACCGCCCGTCGATATTAAAGTCGATACGATCGGCCATTTGGAGAGTGGTCAGGGCAGGGTGGATGAAACTGTACAACAATGCCATAGACGCATGGATGATTGCAGGCGTAGTATAGCGCCACCATTTCGTGAGTCACTAATTACCGTAAGCACTCGGTAGAAGCCACTCCCCAAAAAGGAAGATTGTTTCTTTCAAAATAGGGGTGGGCTTATACCAAGGGAGGGGCTGGCTAGAAGTTGGGGCAAAAATCAAGATACAAATTGTAATAAATATCCATTTCAAGAGTTATTATTAACCAAGCATACCTTTTATGTACACTTAGTGTAGTGATATTCAAACATAAATAAAAAGTTCAAATTTTTCCATCACATTTTCCTCTAAGTAATTATACTAGCAACAAGCCATCCCAATGCATTGGATCCTACTTTGATGGCTCTATATTTTCCTGAATGCAGGGTGGGAAAAAGTGGGGACTCTAGGAAGCTCCTTCCCGGGGAAGGAAATTTGACTCATTTGGAGGGAAATCTTGAATTTCGATTAAAGCAAAAGTACATAATAAAAATGGTGGGAAAATTATGGAAAAATGGCGACTAGTCCTCCAGGGGAAATATGCATTTTTTCAGCCCTGCCTGGAATGCTAAATTAATACTGGGCTTATACCCGACTGTATGCTAGCTCCTGTATTTTCTTTAAAAAAATGGGGGGTGGGCCTATACCCAAAGGTGGGCTTTACCGGAGAGTGACGATGACATGCGTTTCAGATTGATTGGGTTTTAATGCAAAAGTGTAAAAGTGAAGGTGCTATAACAATGAAACAAAACATGTTGCTGTTTAGATTCCAAATCTGAAGTAAGGTAAAAAATGCCAAATGTTGGGATGCGTTCCAAGATATCGCATTTAGGGTATCGGGCAATGCCGAGTCCCATAGCAACCTATGGGTATTTTGCTGGAAAATGACATTTTCTTGCTTGCCGAAAAAATGTAATTTACTAATTACGATATGGGCCTTTTAAAAAAAAAAAAGTAAACCCTTTCTGATCAAAAATGAAGTAATGGTTATTTGCAAATCTTTACATCATCATTGGTTATCATCCTTCCAAGTTCCTGCATGATATTTTAAACAATATGTCAACTCAAACACACTCATTTGCATAAAATGAACATCTTTAATATTTTGGGATATATAAAAAGTGAGATTAGTACACCATTTGCTTCTTTTAGTTATAGTAAATAGCTTTTCATTTTGTTTGAAAACTGTACTAAAGTATGGCAGGGACTTAATTTTCATAATTTAGTTGAAAAAAATAAAAAAAATTAGTCGGAAAATGAGATCAAGTAATTAAGAGAGAAATTAATTGACTTTGGTATGTCACACACGTGACCCAAAAATACAAAGAGAAGTTTTTATTACTAGACAACCCACGGTCTCAGTAATGTTCATATTTCATGTCAAAAGGCAAGTTAAGACCTTCTACTATACAAAAATTAAAGGTTTAGCTTCTTTCCTCTTTCAAAGTTATTGATGTGACTAATACTGTCACACACGTGACCTCGGCACCTTCACTATTTAGTATTAAGGACACAAATTTTGGGTTATTGAAGAGGTAGCAGTGTAACTTTATTTATCAGTTAAATAGGAATATGATCAGGTTTTTTTTAAACCAAGGGAAAACAATGATGACTTGACTCTTAACAGGGAACTGGTTTTTTCAACTGATTTCCAGTGTTTCTTTGAACTTTTGGGGTGAATGAAGTAGTTGCCAAAATTAGCAGTCTTGCACTATTTCAACACAGGAAATCTGCATACAAGGAGTTGCATCTACGCATGTACCTACTGATGACATTGTAATGAAAAGTGTTTGAAATAATTAGTTGAGAATAGGGAAATACACAAGATTTTATATTTAAAACTTTATTTTGGTTTGCATATCAACAATGGTCATCAAATTTTTGTATTATAAGTCCAATGGAGATATGTCACCACGGAACCACCAATGTCACACACGTGACCGTACTGTGGATTTATAAAATTTGTTATAAGTTGGTTGTTTACTTTTAAATTACCAACATTGTTTTAATAACTTGTTAAAAAAGGGGGCATTTCTTTCTGAAAATAAATATATTTTTAATTTTGCACATATATAGGTTTGAAACTTTACAGTTGAAGTTTTGAATCTTAAAAACAAACCCCCTTTTTGTTGAGGTCCAAACGTGACCGAGCTTATTTGCCCCTCATGACAAAAGAAATCAATTGGCGAAAGTGGAACGGAACGTGGAACATTATTTTGGTTAGGGTTGGTATAATAGGTTATTCATTTATACAAATAAAATAAAAACAGATTGTTGTGATATTGGGCCAAACCTGCATGGGTTTGTGTTTTTGACACAATCAAAAAATTTCCATTTTCCGGTCACAAAAACGTGACACGAACAGAATGGCCCCTATTCTGATGGAAATATCGCATAACTTCTTTTCAACACTTTTTTTTTTTCGCGGGGGTTCTCGAAACGCCCAATTTTTAGGTTAAAATTTGGTTCTGCCAAATTTGGAAAAAAAAAAAATTCTCAAATTTTAGACAGGCTGAAAAAAAAAAAGTTTAATACCATATGGGTTAGGACCTTGTCTTGGGCATAATCTTTTAAAGTTCAGCGGTAAGCTCCTTTAGTTTCCTTGTACTCCAATTATTGACTGACAAATATTTTTTGCACGCACTGGGAACAAATCAAGGGGTAGGGGAAGCATTTTTGTTAGTTTTTGGAATATTTGCCATACTTGTCATGAACAAGGTTAGTATCATTTGAAGCTTTATAAAATTCTGCATAAGGTTTAAAAAATGGACAGGGAAATAATCACGGTGACCTTTCCTTTCAGAGATTGTTTGCTGATGAGCCAAAGCAAAATTTTGTTTGGAAAGTGCTAAATTTTGAATATCGTTTGTCACAGGACATGTCAAATTTGACCGGTTCATTCTGGTGTGTTAAATTACAAAATAATTATAAAATAACTACTGAATCAATAAGTTGTTACCTTAAATGAGATTATTCACGATTATAAAGGGTCATATATTGTAGACTGTAAGTATTCAAAGTTGATAAGTGAAAATTGTTGTCACCCAAAAAGTGGCCAAAATTTTCGGACCAAAATCGACCACAAATCAAACTTTTGTAGCAAAATGGGGTATGATACAGGGTGGTTTTTCAATTAAAATTCATAATCTACAAACAATTTTACCTTAGAAGGGACATCTTAAAAAGTAAACATATGGTTATTTTTGCTCCGTTATGATTTTTTTAACATGTTGGCACTAAAAACCGGCAGTCAATTCCTGAAACCATGTCCTATGCAGTCATGACGTTGACCGGGAAGGAATTATCGGCACAGGCGTCACGTACGACTGCCGACCCTGAGTCACAAATTAATGCAGTATGCCTCCTACTTCGATAGTTAGAGTGTCCGTATACGATTTCATTTAGGATCCACGGAGTGATGTGAATAATTTATAATGGTTTGAATTTACGTTCCAAGGTGACTTAAACAGACGCTTCAGCTTTGAAAACAAAACCTCCGGGCAATATACTCTAAATCTCAAAACCATCAAGCAATATACGGTTTCTGTTGTTACACGTAAAAAATTCATAAGGTCATGTCATGTGTAAAGTCATTGGGAAAACAAGACAGCCAAAGATTTTAAACAACCACAACAACTACCTAAATGTTGGAACTGAAGTTTTCAAAGACTATGAAAACATCCAAATACACATGGGTACAGGTAATATTCCTAGATTGTGATATTTATTTGAAATTTTTTATACAAAAACTTGGTTTTCGGGGTAAAATAGTAAAAAAAAAAAAAGAAATAAAAAATTATGGCGCGGGACCAAAGTTCACGGTCGGTAAGATGAGGACAAACAATTTTTTTGTGCCGAACCATCAGTGGCATGGCATAGCTATGGGGGCAAGGGGGCACACTTGGGCGCTACCTCAGGGGGGACGTTGAAAGTTGGTTGGGGGAAAAATAAAAATTGACACAAGATAATAAAGTAGTTGTTGTGAATGTTGTCGTCACAAGCAGTAGAGTCATCTGTTCAGTTCAAGATAAAGAGCACTGAAAGCTCTCAAAAGACACTATATGCTTAAAAACCTGAGAGCTTCCGGGGGGCTTGCCCTTTCACCTCCCGCCAGGGTATGTACATTCATCTGCTTCAAGTTAAGCTAAAGCAAACGAGAGCTCTCTGAAAGCAAACATAAAACCATAGTAGAGCTTCCATGGCAAACAACCCCCTCGACCCCCTGCCAGGGCAGTAGAGTTCATCATGCTTTACGATAATGAGATAACAGTAGAGCTCTCCGAAGCACTCACAGGACCACATCTAAAAACCTGCGAGCTTCCAGGGCTCGCTCCTGGAAGAACCCTGGCGGGTCAGTATCGCTTCAAGATAAAGAGTAACTGAAGAGCTCTCCGAAGGGCCACTCCATACTAAAACTGAGAGCTTCTGGGGGTTCTGCCCTGGACCCCCACCAGGACAGTGTAGTTCCTCTGCTTCAAGAGAAATGAGGCCAACTGGATCCCGGCTGAGGCTCTCCGAAGGCACTCAAAACATGCTAAAATCTGAGAGCTCCAAGGGGGCTCTGCCCTCGGATCCCCCCGCTAGGGGCTTTCCCTGGCGCCACATTAGGTGCCCTATGAATTCACCCGTTATTGTTATGCAACACTCTAGGGGGTGCCACGTTAACATCTTTCCCCCGGGCGCCACATCCAATAGCTACCAATAATAACCTGGTTAATGTAATCCGATCATGCTGACACAGTAATTGGCCTTTGGAAAAATTAAGCACTTGATGAGTAATTGTGGGGAAGTAAGGGCCACCTGAAAAAATGACATAGAAAACTATCTAGGGTAAGTATATGGCGGTCAAAATGTAGTTTCCTTACTACTCATCTGTGATTCAAGTCCCAGCAAAAAAAAAAAAAAAAAAAAAAAAAAACAAAAAAAAAAAAAAAAAAAAAAAAAAAAATAAAAAAAAAAAAAAAAAAAAAAAAATTGGGACAAATTGTGAGAAAGATGACATAGGTAATTAGGATTGACAGCTTGTATCTGAATTCATGTTACTGTGTTTTCTCTCTTGTGGACTTGGCTGTGGTATGTGTGGCACCTGCTCCCTTTAAGTTGAATTATGCACTTGTCAATTCAATCCCGGCCCTGGGGTTCCCGGGACATAGGGGGTATGTGCCGGGACATAGCCGGGCATGTACAAAAAAGTATTGCCCGCAAGCCGGGATGTTAGCCGGCACTTCGCCGGGAATGTACCTTAGCTTGTCCCCGCCCTTCCAGGACAATCGTTGATGATAGCTGGGACTTAAGCGGGGAGGTACGAAAAAATGTTCCCGGAACCGCCGGACATAAAAGGGCGACTTAACAAATGTGTCACACCATATAAACCAGGCTATCAGTGAGCAGTATTGCCGCAAAATCGTAGTATATCCCCCATTTATATAGCTAACATTGCAGTCAATCTCTTCCATGTCGTGAAAGGGCAAGCCACAAGCTATACAAGTAGCACACACGCACGTCGTCGTTGAGATATTAACGAATCCGAGGATCGATATTTTCAACGTAAAAGTCGGCAGAAAAACATCAAAAATCAAAACAGGAAAATGTTTAAAAAAAGTAATATCAAAAATGCAAAAAATAAAAAAAATAAAAAAAATAAAAAATTATTTAATTAATAAAATCACCTTAGGTATAGTGAAAGCTATTTGATATTTCTTGCGAAATGCCAGAATATTGTCATTTGTCATGGATTTTTTTAACAAACCTCCTAAACAAGTTTGTTTCTCAACATTTAACCTTCCGATGTGGTGAAATTTCGGCTCGGTTCTTACTCTCGGCGATCAAAGTGTAGTATAATTGATATAGCTAGACCTGTTGTCGCATAGCCGGGACCGATCCGGGATTGTACAGAGTTTTAAAGCAAGTCCCCGCCCCCAATGCCGGGAATATACGGGGATTGTCACACTGAAGCCCGGATAGTAGGGGCCGGGACATAGGCGGGAGAGGTACAAAAAATATAAGCCCGTCTACCCGGGATTTCTGCTACTTTAGCGGGGACAAGGCGGGGGTGTCACGAGTGCAAAATGTACTTCCAGGCTAAGTCCCGTAGTCCCGGGACCCCAGGGAGGGATTGAAATGACAAATGCATTAAAGGTTTATCTGAAAGTTTTTATTCCAAAGGGTTATATTCTGATTGAGAAGGATGTAGCAATTTTCCAAACATTTTTGTTCAGAAGGTTTATATCAGAGCACAGAGACGACACTACCAAGTTCTACACAGTTCTCAATTTAGTTAAAGTATTAATCACACAATTGATTTCAGGTGTACACGGCCAATTTCTTCATGTGTTACACACAGCTCCACCGAGTAGACATGGATTATCTACCCATAGACGTTAACTCGCTGGCCATGATTCCGTGTATTTTTGCCCATAGACGGATAGTTGTACACACAGCGGCTGTCTCCCCTGCGTGGAGTCGATACGTGTTTACACCGGCACTCAGCGCGCGGATCTTTCTCATGGCCAATTTGTTTTTCAGATAGTTTGCATATATTTGCATTTTTTATTAATTGTGCAGGAATATGGGGGTTTTTGATCATGCCTGATTTGAATTTCGTAATTTTCCTAAAAACCGTTCCAAAAATGCTAAACAGAGAAAACACATGTTATGCGCCTTCATTTCATGAAATTTTCATTCCAATCTCAAAATGGCTCGTGGTTACCAGGAGTAGCTACGTGTCTACTCCGGTAGTGTCTACACAGAATCACCTGCTCTATATAGTGGCAACTACGGGGTAGCTATTGGGGTAGGTACTAAGTAGTAGCCACATCACTGTATACTAATAAAAACCGTGTAATTTTGTAAGCCCTATCTTGAAGCTACTGCCTTGCAATTAGCCTAGTGTGTACGGTGCAGGGGCATGTCGCGGTAGACATTGGGTAGCTGCCGTATAGGGCTACAACGTGAGCAAGAAATATGGCCGTGTACATGTAGTCAGGTCAGATTTTCTTTGAGGGCCTGCAAACTGGTATCCTGATAACCATACTACCTGTCCCAGGTGTCGTTGGATAAACCGTCTCCATATCGGGTTTAAGGAAATTCTGATGATGAGGGTAGTTGGTTACCCAGGTAGAATAAAAAGGACAAGTCTGCCTACAAGGGCGTCAGCAGCATTCCAGCACATTGATGTCAGGAAGGGCATCTGAGTCAATTATTTCTTTTGCTCCAATAATTCCTCACATAGCAGTACTGCTGTGAATATGAGGTGAATATGGTCATTCCCTGGTGGCGGGGACAAAAAAACGGATGTTAAAAATTGGCATTTTACTACTACTTCTACTACTAATGAATGTCTTTTTTGTTTCTTTTTTGATTTGATCCAAATTACAGGAGACCTTTTGACCTTGTACGAGTGGACAGGTGTGAAGGGCCCACATAAGTGGATTGTGGATCAACCTAAACAAGTATGTAATTTTATAATTCTTTAACATATGACTAAAGAAGTGTCCATGCCCTAATATGTGGTCACCCATGACATTTAAGGCAAAACATTGCATACTATACTCCATTCACACTGATATAGGAATTGGGGGAAAGTTATGGGTAATACCCATTAGGTGAAATGGGGGAAAAGTATTTTAATCTATCCAAGAAGTCGCTTCGCTGCCTAACAATAGAAAGTGACATGAAAGGAACTTAATTTTGTTTACTATACATTTCTGAATTGAACTTTGTACAGTTTTAATACAATCGATTTATAAATCATTCACTTCACTTTACTGTAAAAACGGTGTTTAGGAATTAAATATTTCTAAACATATTCACTGTATCCTCGTGGAGCCATATTGAAAGAATTTGCTTCAAGAACTTTGTTGGACCTATCATTGGGTATTGATTATTGTATTAGTCATATTAGTTTAGGTAACATATATGAAAGTAATGATGAGGCCCCATATCACCTGTGTGGACAGTGCAAAATCCATTGTTGCCATATTCAGAATAGTGCACCTGCCTTATACAGGTAGTGTTTCAAATTTTAACATACGTTCCATTTACAAGTGACCCTCTATGTTTAGCAACCTGCACATTGTATTGACCGAAGATCACACAGTATTAAGAACGCACTGACAGGGAAGGCCCTGCAAAGGCTAATGCTGTGCGCCCCTCACAAAGAGCTCTCACCCGTAGAAAAGTACAGGTTGTCGCTATATCAGCGCGAATCGAGTATAGTATTATCAGTATTTTACATTAACTTCTTTAGCAATGTGTAGCCTCTCCTGTGATCTGTTGAAAATGTCCCCATTATATATTTGTGTCATCTGCGAGAGGGAACATTGGGATGCTTTGGTAGTGTTGTGTGTGTGTGGTGTGTGTGTGTGTGTGTGTATGTGTGTGTGTGTGCGCGCGTCTGTCGGGGCTAAAATGTTGACCCAATGTAAACCCTAATATAATTGCCCATGTTTCCACTGCTTTGTAACACATTTTCATGCTACTGCATTTGGAAGGATCCTTTGGGTAGCTTCCCACAGTTATCCTCTCATGAGTGAGGTCAAAGGTCGTCAAGAGGTCTTTAGAGGTCATGGCCCCAAAATGGTCAGAATTATAAATTTGCTTGGTGTATACATCCACATAAGTAAATTTTCATGACACTTGGATACAATAGTCCTCAAGTGGTAGTGTCCCACATGTTGGTGACCTTGGTGATCTCATGTGACCTTTGTGGCCCAAAAAAGGTCAGAATTATAAAATTGCTTGGTGTATCCACATAGGCCAAGTTAACTTTTACTTATTTTGCCTTGTTATTATATTAATCAAATTGGTTCATTTTCTTTATTTTTCCTCATGTAGATATGGCATTGTAAACAGCAAAGCACAGACATCCCCAGAGAGGGTCTGTGCTTAAAGCATATACTCTCACCACCAGTTTAAAGCAAACAAGTGACAACCCCAGCACACGCAAGTGTCAACCCTGAAGGAAACGCACCTTTAAACCATCGGCACACTCGACCTGAAGTCAACGTTCCTTATCACAGCCCACCAGCCAAGGTTATCTGTCAAAATCTCAAGACACGGCACGAATGCAACTCACCTGTGACTTGGGAGGAAGTCTAAGTAGCAGCAACATACCTGATCAGGAAGTAGACTCGATAACAGTCTGCAAGGTTTTCTCAATTTGACAGGCACTTCCCCAGCACAAGTTCAACCAAAAGAAAAAAAAAAAAAAAAAAGAAAGTAGTAATTTCAAAAGTTACCAATATCTTACTATGCAAGTCTAAACAGGCGTGACCCAATCAAGATCAGCTTAGCTTACTTTAAAAAAAAAAGAAGAAAAGAAAAAAAAAAGATGGTGGATTTGTAACAGAAATGACCACGATTCAGCACATGATACTCAAAGACTATGTAAAGATGGCTTAAATTGGCTAAAAAAAGTATAAGCAATTCAAAGTAGCATGGGAGATACACTTCCTAAAATGGCTACGCCCGTAGTGTAGTTTGTCGCCAGTCAAGGCCAGTAAGTAATGTCCCACAGTTCACCAATGTTGACATTTCCAGCCCTGCAAACTTGGCTGGGGAAGGAGTTGGAGGTGCGGGCATCGACGCTGTCATCTACACCCGCTACATCCTCAGCATCCTTCAGCAAGACCACTTTGAAGTGGAGACGGATCCAGAGCGAGACCTGTTTGCGCCGCATCGCAAGGAAGTCCGGACCAAGGGCAAGCGACAGCAGAAGCGCAGGAGGTCGTCGTGGACGGCTGAGGATCTGAAGAAGAATGCGGTGTTGGAGTGCCTGCAGTCGGTGACAGGAGAGGTAGGTTTGGAAAAGTGTGTGGTTGGTATTCTCAAAGGGAGTTAACTATAAACCTGTGATTTAAAGGTGCGTGTTCCGATTGTCTTTGGGACCCCCCTGATTTACCCAGAAGTAGTACGAATTTTAGTATCAGATGAAAGGCTGTATTTTTCTCATTGTTGTCCTGAAATTTGAGCCTTCAAATCCATTTCATTCCCAAGATATAAACAAAAAACTGCCGTTTTAGTGGTTAACCACCAATATTAGCACAGTATTGAATAGGGCTTTGCAATATGCGTTTTCGCGTCTACCATCAAAATTGCAAGTTTGTTTCCACGATACTTGATGGGGAGTATGTGCAAGTGCCAGGCTCTCATATCAAGTAGAGAACACAATAGACATAAATCGGAACAAGCACCTTTAACTACTTAGTTCTTCAGGTAGACAAGGATGAATATTTATTAATCTTTTCCTGGAGATAGCCAGTGCACACACAAGTGTTGGAAAAAAAATAATGTGCGCTTGGCCGGACTCGAACCGGCAAATTACTAGCACGGCACTTTTGCCAACTGAGGGAAAGATTAATAAATATTCATGAACGTGGGTGCCTTCAAAAATGGACTTTTTTCTCAAAAATGTACTCTGAAAGTGTGATGTAACGGGTTGAGAAAATATGTTGATTGATCAGCATGGCCCATCCATCTGGAATTTTCTCATAAGTCATGTTAGAGTTCCAACTGCACATGTCCAACCTTTTGGTCAAGTAGGAATAGTATACCTGGTATTGCACAGAAGTGGCTTTCATCATATCTTAAAAATAGGTCATGCCGTGTGAAGGTGGGGGGTACCTACTCCAATGACATCTTGCTTGAACACGGGCTGCCTCAAGGTTCAGTCATTGGCCCATTAGCCTTGTTTTCTATACTCACACAGTTGGCCGTATCATTCGCCATCACCACCTGTTATATCATATTTATGCAGATGATATTCAACTCTATTTACCTGTTAATCCAACAATCCCTGGCAATGTGTCATGCGCGCTCTTTAAAATTTCTCAATGTGTCAAAGATATTAACAGATGGATGATAGCTAACAAATTGAAGTTAAACCCCGACAAAACAGAATTCTTTGTTATTTCTTCATCATACAACAAAACCAAGTTACAAGATGTCAACTTCCACATTGGTGATGAAATTATTCCACAATCTTCCTCTGTGCGTAACTTAAGTTTTGTCTTTGATCAGGAATTAAACATATCCCAGCATATTACCAATCTTTGTAAAACCATCAATTGGCAAATTCGCAATTTATACAGAATTCGCAAATTTATTGATCAGGAAACATGCGCCAACATTGTAAGAGCCATGATTTTGTCACGCCTTGATTACTGTAACGTTCTATTTAACAATATTGCTCAGAAGGACATTGATCGGCTACAGCGGCTTCAAAACAAATGTGCCCGCCTTGTTTTCTTGACGTTCTTCCATTAGTCCCTTGCTTAAAGATCTTCACTGGCTGCGCATCAAGGATCGCATTAAATTCAAAACTCTTCTGTATGTTTATAAATCCCTGAATGGGCTCTGTCCCCGGTACATGGTTGAGAGTCTTACTGTTAAGAGACCACAACAAGGCTCTGTTACCACACGTTCGGATCACGGTCTTAACCTCATGGTTCCAAAGACACACAAGTGTGCCGGTGATAGGGCTTTTTCAGTAGCTGCTCCCAAGCAATGGAACATGATCCCTGTCAGTATCCGCTCTGCACCCACAGTCAACAGCTTCAAATCACTTCTCAAAACTTATCTTTTCTCTTGATTGTTTTTGCTTGTTTTTGTCTTGTTTCATGTGTTGCGCTTTGTATCCTTCGGCAAAGGCGCATTATAAATGCCGTGTATTATTATTATTATTATTATTACCTCTGGCGCCCGGTGATTCCTATACAACTTCAATGGCATCACCTTGTAGATGATTGTCTGCAATGCACACCTGCTATGTCACTGTGATGGTGAAGAACCACTTGCAAGCTTGTGCCGGGAATTATAGAAATGCCAGTATGGTTTGCAGTTGCATATTTTGCTCAAATTTGAGTTATTCGCTACCCTGGTCGTCTGCTCAAACCGGGCATTTTCCGATACTCATCTGAACCGGAAGTACACAATTGCTTATTTCCTCACCCGACTGTGCATGCGATGGCTGAACTCGAAAAGAGCTTATTTCCAGGCTGGTACGCAGGGGTCCAAAATCTAAAGAAAATTTGACAAAGTCCACTATTTGGTGATGAGATGTTTAAAAAGTAAAAAAGGACCATTTTAGGGCGAGGTTAGGTCCACTTTAAAAAAAGGGTTCACTTTTTTGAAGTCCTACACCGCCAAATAAATCCTGTGTACGACCCTGTACGACATCATAGAAACTAAAGAAATTCAGTTTTACCCACCGAAATGTGTGACAAATAACTTGCAACAGTTAATGAAAAGCACCGAAGCAACCCTAGAAGGATTTTTTTCTCTGACTGCGTTGGTGCGGGAATTGAACCCATGACCTTCCGATCACTAGACAGGCGCCCTTTCCACTCCACTACCGGCTACCAGTCCTCTAAGGCCATTCTAGTGTGTTCTAGTGCATAATGTATGACCCCCATACCCACTAGTACTAGCATACATTTAGAGCATAGTGTGCAGTGGTGTTTCAAACCCACCCTTTATATTTTGAACCCACTCTTTATATGAAAACACCCTTTATACCGAGAAGTCATAACCCACCTTAAGCCTTTTTGCTTTTGCGAGGGAAACGCCGAACCGGGATCAGTATCGTACCTACATCTAATTCTGATTATGAATGATCATAATGTAAAAAATCCATTGCTGCGTAGATATATGATCTCCTTGTAGTTTTTTTTCTTAGCTTATGGAATCTTTTCACGAGTGTTTTGGGTGTCCAATGCCTAGACTCAGTCCCTATCATTCATTCATAACATCATGCCCATAGCATATACTACATAGACTTCTTCAGAGTCCGAGTTTGAAAAACAAATCAACATAATCTTTATCAGTATCAGGTTTTGGATTCTGATTTCATTCTTAATATATTTGTTCTTACTAGAAACGCACTCGGTTTAATGCAAATCAATAATCAAATACATTTAACGGCACAAACTATACATGCTAGCATATGAAAAGTAAACATTTTCTGAAAGGAAATTGTCCAATCTTTCCAAATATGCTATCAAAATTGCAGTAGGGCTAGGTCTTAATTACAGTTATTGACCAAAATACTCATGAAAAAGCAGACAAAAAGTGGTATCTCTTCAAAGTAGCCTCTTTTTTTTTTTTTTTTTTTTACTCTTTATATGAAAACACCCTTTATACCGAGAAGTCATAACCCACCTTAAGCCTTTTTGCTTTTGCGAGGGAAACGCCGAACCGGGATCAGTATCGTACCTACATCTAATTCTGATTATGAATGATCATAATGTAAAAAATCCATTGCTGCGTAGATATATGATCTCCATGTAGTTTTTTTTCTTAGCTTATGGAATCTTTTCACGAGTGTTTTGGGTGTCCAATGCCTAGACTCAGTCCCTATCATTCATTCATAACATCATGCCCATAGCATACTACATAGACTTCTTCAGAGTCCGAGTTTGAAAAACAAAAATCAACATAATCTTTATCAGTATCAGGTTTTGGATTCTGATTTCATTCTTAATATATTTGTTCTTACTAGAAACGCACTCGGTTTAATGCAAATCAATAATCAAATACATTTAATGGCACAAATATGGCCATGCGTCTGAGTTGAAGTGGGGCCTGTTTGCGTTTCGTCTGCAAATTTCAAGTATTACGCATCATTTTGAGCTTAAACCTTTATAACTTCCAAACTATACATGCTAGCATATGAAAAGTAAACATTTTCTGAAAGGAAATTGTCCAATCTTTCCAAATATGCTATCAAAATTGCAGTAGGGCTAGGTCTTAAGCAGTTATTGACCAAAATACTCATGAAAAAGCAGACAAAAAGTGGTATCTCTTCAAAGTAGCCTCGCATCAAACCCAAAGCACCTATCCAATAAACAAGCATATTTATGTAAACTAGAGGTATTTGCCCATCTAACATGACTAGTTTGACAGGGATACCCCTAGTAGAACTATTTTTATGATTTTGGGAGCAACGGGTAACAAAATTTGCATCAAAAATATGCATATTGCATAAAGTCCTAAAGACTGCTTAAAGACTTCTTGCAAGTAGTTCTGCTGAAGCACAATCAAGTATTTGCAAAGTAAATCCAATAACCATTCATAAAATGTAAGCATTAATAGGGTTATAACCCCTGTTAAAATTGTTTTACTGCATGAAGTATGAATTTAAAGTGCCATGTGCTCAAATTGACAGCTCACATGTTAAGCATCAACAAGTCATATGGATTAAAGAATAACACCAAATATAATCAAACCGCTCTTTAAAAGTAAACATTTCATGATTGAATTTATTTTTCTGATAATCATACACCTCAAATTAACCTAATTTGCAGTACGGTAAGGCTTACATGTCTCATCGTTTCGATATAGCAACTTGTCCTCATTCCTCCACTCTGGTTCTTCCCTTGATTAATTAAGAATAATTTAATTATTATTTAATCAAGAACATTCATTTTGGTAATCTTGATGAATATTTAAATCTGTAATTTTAGAAGATATAATTAAAAACAGGACAGATTCCAAGGTATCTTTTACTGAGTAAAAAACAGACTCATTTCACCTATAAAATTGGCAATGTACTGCGTCCCATTTCCTCTGCATCCCAGCTTGTCTAATTAATGAGCTTAATTAAAATGTTAGGTCTATGCTAATTAGGCATTGAATTGAAGTGTAATTCATTAGTTTTAAGTTATCTTATTGAATGGTATGAAGAAACATAATGGGCTGAATAAACATTGTTTTCTCATATTGTAGGTTTATCGTGTCCCATTGTATACTCAATCCCGACTAGTTAATCAATTATTTGATTGTAATTTCTTTAGAGTCCCACAACAATATTTATGATCTGAAATTAAAGGGCAGTTAATTAGCTTTAATTTGATATATAATTCAAATAATTAAATGATTGTTAAGATAAAGAAAAACAATAAGAGCCGAAGCTTCAAAGAGACGGCGTTGAACTGTTTAAACAGCATTTAATTATTGAATGTAAATTTTACATTCATTTGAACTGCAAATATGCAATTTGTCGATATCATTGCACTATGTACAGAATTTGATCCAGCGATGGAAAAAAAAAAACATTGTCGTTAAATTTTTATAAGGAGGGTGTGACGTGTTGATCTCTGTGGAAAATAAAGCAGAAAATTGACACAATTTTATAAGTAAGGGGGGTGTGACGCGATCAATATTCTATATTAATTCGTCTAGCCCTGGAGTCTCATGGCACTGTATGTCATGGCACCAGGGGGTGTGCCAAATTGTTTGCTAATCAGCAATTGGCTCAATCTTTGATGATCGTTTAATTAAATTTATCTGAGGGAAGTGGGGAAGGTTTGGGATCCCATAAAACCGGTTTAACCCCGCCAGAGTCTGGTCCTAAGCCCAGAGACCTCAGAGAGTCGTTTGTATGATTCCCGCCCATGACAGGGAGATGTGCAATTCAGGAAATTCTTCCTGAGACGCTTTCAAGAGACACTTCTCGCTCGACTTCATAAACCACGTGATACAATATGGTGCAGTTTCTCACATGTTTTTTTTTTTATTATTTTAAACAAGTTCATAATACTGAAAGTCTTATAAGATCTTTTAGTATCACCTTAGAGCTCAACAAATCGGCTTTAAAATGAATTCTTACTTGGAAGTATTCAATCACATTTAAGTACTCTAATATCACAATATGTCAGAATTCATTCACTAAAATATGAAACAGCTCCAACCCAGAGCAAGGCATGCCCAATTGCTGCCAAAAAACACGCACGGTGGGGACCACATCCGAAACACGGGAGGATAGAAAGGAGAGGTACTTCGGTATCAAAAAAAGGAGTAATGTGTCGGCACACCCGGGGAAGAGTGAGGTGGAAAGGGAGAACACCTGAGGGTGTAAGTGAGTAGTGAGGCATGGTGTAAATAGGTCGGCCGAGTATCGAGACGTAAGAGGAGTAGAGGGCGGCAAAAGGTACTGTTGGGAAATAAGGAATAAAGGGGACGGGAACAGAGTACAGAGGTATTCTGGAGGAAGGGGCGTTCACAATTTCTAAACGCTGCGGTCGGAACGAAATTAGACCCAACCTTCCCCCACTTTCCGTGTGGGCGAGCAGCAACCAAGCCACTTGTCTCTCATGGTCGAATGCGCACTTGCAGCGGTGGTGGAAAATGCTGGAGAGTCCTTCTCTGCGAAAGGTTTGAATTCCTCCCCTTGTCCTTCCTCCCCAGTCCCCTCACCACCGGGCTGGACGCATTTCTGCGTGGGTAGATATGCGGGTTCCGGATGGGTTGTTCCTTGTGATCAAAAACACCAAATTAAGCTGAAGACACCATTAGCGCATGAAACGATCCCCATTGTACTTAAGACACGCTAAGAAGTTGCATTTCCTCGCGATATTCCTATAAGCGCTTGGTAGCGTGATACTAGTCGTCCATCCCACTGTCTTGTTATTACGGGCGGCCATGTGGGAACCGAACTGCCCATAAAAGCTGGAATTCACACATCAATGAAATTGCGGCGACATCTGAGTTGCTCAAGCGTGCCAAGCTGAAGTTCCACACTCACATTCTAATTTAGTAAATTATCTTGAGTAATTATAACGCCGAAGTAATTATACACTCACTACAAGAAAATCTTATTTTAGAACTCTTCATATATAATACATGACGGATGTTCGTACAGATTTCAATTACAAAAATATGCAAAACAGTTGAAGTTCGCAAAGCAATATGGAAAATGAGCGTAATAGTCGGGTCCACAGTCACGCGCAACAGACTGGAAATGGTGTTCACTTTATGTGTTGAGTAGTGTTTCAAGACTGATTTTTTCCACTGAACACGATGGTACCGGCAGGTTTTTTAAAAAGTGTGCCCAAAGTGGTCCCCCCGGGGGACTCCGGGGTGGGGTAGGGGAAAAAGTTAACTTGGTATACCTTTTACCAATTTTGGTTTTTGTTCCATCTATAGGGTTTTCGGGCATGACAACTTGATTAAAATAGCTTTCAAAACCCAAACTAGCTGCCTATAAGCTGCCTATGCCCAAAATTCACAATGGCTGCCCTATTATGATTTTTGGAGTATTTAGGGTGCATATTGGCCCATTTGATCATTTTTTGGCATCCGAGGTGGTTAAGAAGGCCACTTCCAAAATCCCAAATTGGCTGCCATATGTTCAAAATATTCAACTAGCCCAATGCTAGCTGTATTTCAAAATTCAAACTTTCCCGAAAATGTAATTTCTGTAATTTCTTGCTTTCAATTGGTATAGCTATAACACTTTTTGCTTTCTTGGGTTGAA